>JANJGN010001852.1:102500-103831 GCA_026770705.1 Isurus oxyrinchus | reverse complement strand
GGCCCGGCTCTTTCCCACCGCGGTGTCACTTTGGTCGTCTTCTAAGCACCCTCCCTTCATGTGAAAAGGGTACCTACACGCCCCCCCTCCGGCTCCCGTGGGCTGGTCGACTTGGGGGCGGCCGGTTTAAAGATATCGCGTGTCTGCTTTGTCGGAAGCGAGATTGAGCGGCGGGTCGGTCGCCTTCAGCGTGCGAGAGAATGTACCTGTCTTCCCGCTTTGCGCCCGCTACGCCTTCCGCCACCCTGCCGGCGGGTGCTGGTGCGTTGGTGTTGGACAGGGGCTGCACTGCGAAGATTGTACCCTACTCAGTGCGCTGCTGGCTTCCTTCTATCTGGCTCTCTCCTCGGCTTCTAGGCAAGTGGAGGCCCTCAGGGTCCTGCCTCTGATGGCCGCGGTGCGTGACGGCATGGCTCCTGCTCCGGCGTTCTCCTCCTTGGCCGCCACGCACGCCTCGCGAGCGCCCTGAAGGGGCTCGATGCCCGCTTGTGAAACCCGATCACCACTTTTCAAGGCGTGCCTGGGCACGCCGGGGCCGCGCCTTCGGATGGGGCTTCCCGGCAGATGTCGGGGAGCGTGGGGTGCGGTCCTTGCACGGCTTCCTCGCGGGAGGATCCGACCGAAACCTCTGTACAACTCTTAGCGGTGGATCACTCGGCTCGTGCGTCGATGAAGAACGCAGCTAGCTGCGAGAATTAATGTGAATTGCAGGACACATTGATCATCGACACTTTGAACGCACTTTGCGGCCCCGGGTTCCTCCCGGGGCTACGCCTGTCTGAGGGTCGCTTGACGATCAATCGCACTCGCCTGCCAGGCGAGAGCGCGGCTGGGGTGTCGCAGAGGGCCAGTCCTCTTTGTCCCCCTAAATGCAGACCCAGAGTTCTCCGCCTTGGAGAGTTTGACCTTTCGGTCTCCGCGGCCTCGGTCTCGGCCTCAGGGCGAACGCACGGCACGTGGAACCGTTAGTGGCCCAGCCGCCTTTTGTTCCCGGCACGGCTGTCATCGGGTTTAATTGCGTATTTGACTGCTTTGATGCCGGGGCTGCTTGCTCCTCCAGGCTCGGGCCAGGGTTGACCCTCTGTCGGTGTCGTTGGAAAGATGCAGCACAGTTGGGCACATTGGGTGCATCGGCCGAAAGTGAAGAGAGAGAGAGAGAGAGAGACACACAGAGAGAGGCACACGGAGAGAGGTTTGTGGTGCTTTCCATTGTTGTGGTTCGAGCGATAGGTGCCTGTAGTGCTGGTAGACCCAGCTTCAGGTGCGGGCTGTACCGTATGTGGTGATGGTGAGCTTGACGCTGGGGCTGGTCTCGCTTGCCTGTGTTGCTG
>JANJGN010001852.1:90000-95000 GCA_026770705.1 Isurus oxyrinchus | reverse complement strand
CCAGCAGGTCCAAGGACTAAGTACAGAATGAGGACACGGGCAGCCGGTCAGCAGGCAGGGCTGCCGGCCGGTAATTACAGCCTCCCGCCCGGTCATAGGGGTGCAGTTAGCTGCAGAACACACCAGCAGGTCCAAGGACTAAGTACAGAATGAGGACACGGGCAGCCGGTCAGCAGGCAGGGATGCCGGCCTGCCATAGGGGTGCAGTTAGCTGCAGAACACACCAGCAGGTCCAAGGACTAAGGACAGAATGGGGACACGGGCAGTCGGTTAGCAGGCAGGGCTGCCGGCCGGTAATTACAGCCTCCCGCCCGGTCATCGGGGTGCAGTTAGCTGCAGAACACACCAGCAGGTCCAAGGACTAAGGACAGAATGGGGACACGGGCAGCTGGTTAGCAGGCAGGGCTGCCGGCCGGTAATTACAGCCTCCTGCCCGGTCATAGGGGTGCAGTTAGCTGCAGAACACACCAGCAGGTCCACGGACTAAGTACCGAATGGGGACACGGGCAGTCGGTTAGCAGGCAGGGCTGCCGGCCGGTAATTACAGCCTCCCGCCCGGTCATCGGGGTTCAGTTAGCTGCAGAACACACCAGCAGGTCCAGGGACTCAGTATGGAATGGGGACACGGGCAGCCGGTTAGCAGGCTGGGCTGCCGGCCGGTATTTACAGCCTCCCGCCCGGTCATAGGGGTGCAGTTAGCTGCAGAACACACCAGCAGGTCCAGGGACTCAGCACGGAATGGGGACAGGGGCAGCCGGTTAGCAGGCTGGGCTGCCGGCCGGTATTTACAGCCTCCCGCCCGGCCATAGGGGTGCAGTTAGCTGCAGAACACACCAGCATGTCCAAGGACTAAGTACAGAATGGGGACACGGGCAGCCGGTTTGCAGGCAGGGCTGCCGGCCGGTAATTACAGCCTCCCGCCCGGTCATTGGGGTGCAGTTAGCTGCAGAACACACCAGCAGGTCCAGGGACTCAGTACGGAATGGGGACACGGGCAGCCGGTTAGCAGGCTGGGCTGCCGGCCGGTATTTATAGCCTCCCGCCCGGTCATAGGGGTGCAGTTAACTGCAGAACACACCAGCAGGTCCAGGGACTCAGTCCCAAACGGGGAATCGGTTAAGCGGTTACCTGGCAGGGCAGCCGACCAGTAATCATAGCCTCCCGCCCGGTCGTAGGGGTGCAGTTAGCTGCAGAACACACCAGCAGGTCCAGGGAATGTGTGCAGGACGGGGAAATGCTTAACGGGTTAGCAGGCCGGGCAGCCGGCCGGTAGTTGGAGCCGCCCGCCCGGTCGTACGGGAGCCGTCATCAGCCGGCATCCCGAGCAGCTGAAAAGTCTAAGCGCAGAATGGGGACATGGTGAACCAGTCAGCCAGCGGGCAGGGAAGGGTCGAAACGGCCTGAAATACCGGGCCGGCGGGCCAAGATGGCTGCCGGGGGGCGTATTCAGGGCCCCCACGTGAGGGGCCGGGGCTGGGGGCCGAGCCGGGCAAGCGCGGTTGAGAAACAGCCGAGTCCGAGCAGGGGGAAATCATTAACCGGTGATCCGGTTCGACCCCCCCCCGGTGGCCGAGGCGGGGAGGGTCGACCCGGGGAAAGGTTGGGTGTTCGGTGTCCCTCAGGGCGGTCCCGAGCGCGTCCTAAAATAATCCGGGCTCCTGGGCCCTTTTTTGAAAAAGAACCGGTCGGGGAGCGGGTGCAATCCGGAAGGCCTGGCGGGGCTTCGGTGCCTCTTCCTCGGTATGACTACCGGAGGGTCGTCGGCCTGAATGACGGTTGCATTTGCTGGCTGTGGAGGTTGGCGGGCTATCTGCAGAATAGGAGGAGGTGGCAAATCGAGAATGGGTCGACTTCGCCAAGTGCCTTCTCGAGCCTCCAGGTCTGCAGGGACCGACCCAGGCTGCCGCCAAACCGACCGGGAGGCCCCGCCGTCGGCCATTTTTGGTCATTTTCGGCATTTTTCGCCTCTTTCGGCCGGTCAAGAAAAGCGGCGGCCTGACACCCGGGCGTGCACGGGGAAGGCTCCCCCTCGCCGGGAGGACCGGAGTTTGCCCCGGAAACCTCCGGAAGCCGGCCGGGAAGGCGGCTTCGGCCCGATGCACCTCCGGCTGCGTCCGAAGGCCGGGGGAAGTGGCCCCTGGGCCCGTGTGAGGGAAATCCGAGCCAAGACGGAAGTCCATGAGGTCGGATCCGAAGCTTCTGCCGGGCCCCCGGTGGAGGCATTCCCGCTAGGCGGGGCGAATCGGCCCGGCCACGGGGCGGGTTGCAATTGTTGGAGGGGGGCTGCCGGAGCTAGATAATGATTTCCCCTCGGTTCTCCCGATGGGGAAACGGCGAAAGGAGGTGTCGCGGGCTTTCGAGGCCTCCTCGGCGGCTGGACTACCGACCGACATCTCGGCTGCATTTGCTGGCTGGGGGGGTTGGCGGGGTATCTGCAGAATGGTAGGAGGTGGCAAGTCGAGAATCGGTCGACAGCTCCGAGTGCCGTCTCGAGCCTCCAGGTCCGCAGGGACCGATCCAGGCTGCCGCCTAACCGACCAGGAGGCCCCGCCGTCGGCCATTTTTGTCCATTTTCGGCATTTTTTACCGTCTTTCGGTCGGTCACGGAAAGCGGCGACCGGAAGCCCGGGCGTGCCCGGGGACGGCTCCCACTGGCCCCGGGGACCGGATTTGCCCCGGTCGGAGCCCCGGAAACGCACCCGAAGCCGGCCGGAGAAGGCGGCTAAGGGCAATGCACCTCGGATTGAATTTGCGCAACGGGGAAAGTGGCCTCGGGGCCCGCGAGGTGTGACGGTGTGCCTTCGGTAAGCTTCTGGAGAAATGGGTAACCAATGCACCTCGGACTGAATGTGCAGGACGTGCAACGGGGCCTCCGGGTCCGCGAGATATCGCAGGTTGGCCTCGGTAAGCCTCTGGAGAAATGGCTAACCAATGGGACAGTGGCCCTGAGAAATCATTAACCATTTGGACTTCGTCTCTGGCAGAGAGGCAAGTGTGGTGCAGAAATCATTAACCATTTGGACTTAGTCTCTGGCAGCGAGGCAAGTGTGGTGCAGAAATCATTAACCATTTGGACTTAGTCTCTGGCAGCGAGGCAAGTGTGGCGGAGAAATCATTAACCGTTTGGACTTCGTCTCTGGCAGCGAGGCAAGTGTGGCGGAGAAATCATTAACCATTTGGACTTAGTCTCTGGCAGAGAGGCAAGTGTGGTGCAGAAATCATTAACCATTTGGACTTCGTCTCTGGCAGCGAGGCAAGTGTGGCGGAGAAATCATTAACCGTTTGGACTTAGTCTCTGGCAGAGAGGCAAGTGTGGTGCAGAAATCATTAACCATTTGGACTTCGTCTCTGGCACAGAGGCAAGTGCAGTGGAGAAATCATTAACCATTTGGACTTAGTCTCTGGCAGCGAGGCAAGTGTGGTGCAGAAATCATTAACCATTTGGACTTCGTCTCTGGCACAGAGGCAAGTGCAGTGGAGAAATCATTAACCATTTGGACTTCGTCTCTGGCAGAGAGGCAAGTGTGGTGCAGAAATCATTAACCATTTGGACTTCGTCTCTGGCACAGAGGCAAGTGCAGTGGAGAAATCAGTAACCATTTGGACTTAGTCTCTGGCAGCGAGGCAAGTGTGGCGGAGAAATCATTAACCGTTTGGACTTAGTCTCTGGCAGCGAGGCAAGTGTGGCGGAGAAATCATTAACCATTTGGACTTAGTCTGTGGCAGAGGCAAGTTTGGAAGAGAAATCAGTAACTAATAAATAAAATGCACCCCAGATTGCATTCGCCGGCCGTGGAAAGTGTCTCCTGGGCCCGGGAGAACAAAATCCGTGCTCAGACGGAAGCGTATGGCGTCGAATCCGAGGCTCTTGCCCGGCTCGCAGTGGGGGTATTCCCCCTGAGAGTAGCGAATCGGCCCGACGGCTGGGTCGGTTGCAATTTTTGGCATGGTACTCGTCCAGCTCATTAATGATTTCCCTTCGGTTCTCCCGAAGAGGAAACGGCAAAATGGCGCTTTGCGGGCTTTTGAGGCCTCCTGGACGGTAGGGCTACCGCCCCACCTCTCGGGTGCAATTGTTGGCCGGGGGGATTGGCGGGGTACCCGGCGAATTTCGGGGACACGATTTTCAGAACATTTTAAGGCAACGGTCACACTTTAAAAATGCCTAAAAAAGTGCGACTTTGAGGAAGGTCAACTATTTCAAATAGAACACCTTCCAATGACCTCTCGGAAGTCCAAAATGACGATGTAAGTGCAATTTATGCGGGCTTTCCGAGCTATGTTGTCGGTCTGAAAAATCGTCCGGGGCCCAGGCCGGTGGTAACCCTGGTTTCAATAATTTTGTGGCGACATGAACAGATGTATATATGTATATATATCCTAAACAGAAATATTCTCTTAAGTGTCACCTGGCGGTGTCCTTCATGATGAATAAAACACAAAGTCTGTTCATTAGTCCCCTTGGGTTGCCAAAGTGCGTGCCCAGAACCCTGTTGAACGCAGGCGACGCACGCCGGCTGCAGGCTTCCTTCCGTGCGAGCGCCAACCTGTTGCTTCCTTTGAACAAAAATAATCTGAAAGTTTCACCTGGTGGCTGGTGTGACTTAATGATGTAAAAAAGACAAAGTGTCACCCGGCGGTGCACTTTGAAAAGAACAGCAATTCTGTTCACAGGCATACATGGCAGGGTGCCTGAGACCCCATGGGTCGCACGCAGTGTTTGACAAGGCCCGAGTGAACACAGAGTGCGTGCAGAAACATGGAAAAAAGTGTTAGTTGCAAAGGCGACGCGCGCCTGGCCGGCTGCTTCCTTCCGTGCGATCGCCAAAAGGTCGGTTCCGTTTTCTTTGTTTGCGAAAGATCTGGTGTTTGTTGTCCGACGCGGGAGGGCCCTCGGCGGGCCAGCGTCTGCTGGTGTGCAGGCTGAGCGGTTGTCCCTCCCTCTTCTGTGCCCTCCGGGGTCGCAGACGGACATGAGCATGTTCGAGTGGTGGCTGGCG
>JANJGN010001852.1:75000-80000 GCA_026770705.1 Isurus oxyrinchus | reverse complement strand
ATTTCCCCTTTGCTCAGGTGAGACTGGTTAATGATTTCCCCCGTCACTTTTCCGCGCGGTTTGGCTCTAATGAGTGGAGGCGGGCTTAATATACGCCTAAGGGGGGCAATCTGGGGAGCGTGGCCGTGCCAGAGCAGCTCTTGGGCGGGGTGGGAATGTGGATTTGGGTCGGTGATGATGGAAGGGCGGGAGTTAACGGGGTTGAATGGCTGGCAAGGGGGTTTCGGGTGCGGTGAGCTGGAAGGGATTGTCAGCTTGTAAGGCATAGGCTTAGCGAGGGCGTGGGAGGTCCGAGCAGCAAGCGGGTGGATGTGGCGGTGTTGGCCGGGCAGAGCGTCGCCATTGCCGGATGGGCAGAGTGGATTGGGGTCGGTGTTGGGTGGAGAGGCTGTTTTGTTAGGGAAGGCTGGGGGCTGGAAGAGGGTTGATGTTGGTGGCGTTGCAAGAGTGTGCCGGCGCGGGAATGGTGGCGAAGGCGGCGGATTGGTAGCCGGGATTGTGAGTGTTGGTGTTGGGGTCGGGGATGGGGTTTGGGTAAGTTTCAGGGGGTTAGGGGTTAGGGTACGGGTTAGGGTTAGGGGTTAGGCTTCGGGTTGCGGCAAATGGTTAACTGGTTACTAGGCAGGGTAGCCGACCGTTAATCCGGCTCTCCGGCCCGCTTATAAGGGTGCACTAAGATGCAGAGCACACCAGCTGGTCCACGTGCGATGTAAAAAGCGGGCAACCAGTTAGCAGACACGGCAGCCGGCAGGTAATTTAAGCCGCCCGCCCGCCCGCCCGCCCGGTAGTACGGCTGCATGTAGCTGCAGAGCAGCCAAGCGGCTGCTGAGAGTAAGTACTGAAGGGGAAATGGTTAACCGGTTAGCAGGCAGGGCAGCCGGCCGGTAATCGGAGCCGTCCACGCGGTACTACGGCTGCCGTTAGCTGCAGAACAGCCCAGCCGCTGCTGAGAGTGGGTAATGAAGGGGAAATGGTGAACCAGACAACAGGCAGCGCAGCCGACCGTTAATTACAGCCTCCCGCCGGGTAATACGGGTGCAGTAAACTGCAGAAGACGCCAGCAGGTCCAGGGAATGTGTCCAGGACGTGGAAATGGTGAACCGGTCAGCAGGAAGGTCAGCCGGCCGGTAGTACGGGTGCAGTCAGCAGCCGGCATCCCGAGCAGCTGAAAAGTCTTAAGCGCGGAATGGGGAAATCATTAACCTGTCAGCAAGCCGGCAGGGAAAGGGTGAAACGGCTTAAAATATCGAGGCGGCAAGGAAAAATTGGCAACCGGGGGCGGGGCGGATTCACAGTCACCACGTGAGAGGGGCGGTGCCTGGAGGCCGGGCAGGCGGTTGGCCGAAGGCCCGATACTCCGGGTGCTGTCAGCATTTCGCTTGCCGAGCTGCTCAAAAGTCGAGGTGCAGAACGGCGAAATCATTAACCGGCAAGCGGATGCATGGCAGCGGGCAGGGAAGGGTCAAAACGGCCTGAAATACCGGAGCGGCGGGCCAAGATGGCTGCCGGGGGGCGTATTCAGCGGTCGCACGTGACGGGGCGGTGCCTGGAGGCCGAGCCGCGCAAGCGCGATTTAAAGCGAGCAAAGTCCGAGCAGGAGCGATATCGTTGGCCATTCAGCCGGTTCGAGCCTGGTGGCCGAGGCGGGGAGGGTGGAACCGGGGAAAGGCTGGGTGTTCGGTGTCCGCCCGGGTGGTCCGGAGTTTTATTCGGGTTAGGGTTAGCGGTTAGGCTTAGGGCTGGGGTTAGGGTTGGGGCGTTAGGGTTAGGGGAAGTGTCAGGGGTAGGGGTAGGGTTAGAGTTAGGGGCTTGGCTTGGTGTTCGTGTCGGGGAAGGGGACAAGGCTAGTTTATTGTTGGCTCGGGGTTCGGGTTAGGGTTAGCGGTTAGGCTTAGGGCTGGGGTTAGGTTTGCGGCAAATGGTTTACCGGTTAGCAGGCAGGGTAGCCGGCCATTATTCAGGGCTTTCGGCATGGTAGTAAAGGTGCGCTGAGCTGCAGAACACAGCCGCTGGTCCACGGGATATGTACGGCACAGGGGAACCTGTGAACCAGTTAGCAGACAAGGCAGCCGACCGGTAATTATAGCCTCCCGCCGGGTAATAGAGGCGCAGTCAGCTGCAGAACACACCAGCAGGTCCAAGGACTAAGTACAGAATGAGGACACGGGCAGCCGGTCAGCAGGCAGGGCTGCCGGCCGGTAATTACAGCCTCCCGCCCGGTCATAGGGGTGCAGTTAGCTGCAGAACACACCAGCAGGTCCAAGGACTAAGTACAGAATGAGGACACGGGCAGCCGGTCAGCAGGCAGGGATGCCGGCCTGCCATAGGGGTGCAGTTAGCTGCAGAACACACCAGCAGGTCCAAGGACTAAGGACAGAATGGGGACACGGGCAGTCGGTTAGCAGGCAGGGCTGCCGGCCGGTAATTACAGCCTCCCGCCCGGTCATCGGGGTGCAGTTAGCTGCAGAACACACCAGCAGGTCCAAGGACTAAGGACAGAATGGGGACACGGGCAGCTGGTTAGCAGGCAGGGCTGCCGGCCGGTAATTACAGCCTCCTGCCCGGTCATAGGGGTGCAGTTAGCTGCAGAACACACCAGCAGGTCCACGGACTAAGTACCGAATGGGGACACGGGCAGTCGGTTAGCAGGCAGGGCTGCCGGCCGGTAATTACAGCCTCCCGCCCGGTCATCGGGGTTCAGTTAGCTGCAGAACACACCAGCAGGTCCAGGGACTCAGTATGGAATGGGGACACGGGCAGCCGGTTAGCAGGCTGGGCTGCCGGCCGGTATTTACAGCCTCCCGCCCGGTCATAGGGGTGCAGTTAGCTGCAGAACACACCAGCAGGTCCAGGGACTCAGCACGGAATGGGGACAGGGGCAGCCGGTTAGCAGGCTGGGCTGCCGGCCGGTATTTACAGCCTCCCGCCCGGCCATAGGGGTGCAGTTAGCTGCAGAACACACCAGCATGTCCAAGGACTAAGTACAGAATGGGGACACGGGCAGCCGGTTTGCAGGCAGGGCTGCCGGCCGGTAATTACAGCCTCCCGCCCGGTCATTGGGGTGCAGTTAGCTGCAGAACACACCAGCAGGTCCAGGGACTCAGTACGGAATGGGGACACGGGCAGCCGGTTAGCAGGCTGGGCTGCCGGCCGGTATTTATAGCCTCCCGCCCGGTCATAGGGGTGCAGTTAACTGCAGAACACACCAGCAGGTCCAGGGACTCAGTCCCAAACGGGGAATCGGTTAAGCGGTTACCTGGCAGGGCAGCCGACCAGTAATCATAGCCTCCCGCCCGGTCGTAGGGGTGCAGTTAGCTGCAGAACACACCAGCAGGTCCAGGGAATGTGTGCAGGACGGGGAAATGCTTAACGGGTTAGCAGGCCGGGCAGCCGGCCGGTAGTTGGAGCCGCCCGCCCGGTCGTACGGGAGCCGTCATCAGCCGGCATCCCGAGCAGCTGAAAAGTCTAAGCGCAGAATGGGGACATGGTGAACCAGTCAGCCAGCGGGCAGGGAAGGGTCGAAACGGCCTGAAATACCGGGCCGGCGGGCCAAGATGGCTGCCGGGGGGCGTATTCAGGGCCCCCACGTGAGGGGCCGGGGCTGGGGGCCGAGCCGGGCAAGCGCGGTTGAGAAACAGCCGAGTCCGAGCAGGGGGAAATCATTAACCGGTGATCCGGTTCGACCCCCCCCCGGTGGCCGAGGCGGGGAGGGTCGACCCGGGGAAAGGTTGGGTGTTCGGTGTCCCTCAGGGCGGTCCCGAGCGCGTCCTAAAATAATCCGGGCTCCTGGGCCCTTTTTTGAAAAAGAACCGGTCGGGGAGCGGGTGCAATCCGGAAGGCCTGGCGGGGCTTCGGTGCCTCTTCCTCGGTATGACTACCGGAGGGTCGTCGGCCTGAATGACGGTTGCATTTGCTGGCTGTGGAGGTTGGCGGGCTATCTGCAGAATAGGAGGAGGTGGCAAATCGAGAATGGGTCGACTTCGCCAAGTGCCTTCTCGAGCCTCCAGGTCTGCAGGGACCGACCCAGGCTGCCGCCAAACCGACCGGGAGGCCCCGCCGTCGGCCATTTTTGGTCATTTTCGGCATTTTTCGCCTCTTTCGGCCGGTCAAGAAAAGCGGCGGCCTGACACCCGGGCGTGCACGGGGAAGGCTCCCCCTCGCCGGGAGGACCGGAGTTTGCCCCGGAAACCTCCGGAAGCCGGCCGGGAAGGCGGCTTCGGCCCGATGCACCTCCGGCTGCGTCCGAAGGCCGGGGGAAGTGGCCCCTGGGCCCGTGTGAGGGAAATCCGAGCCAAGACGGAAGTCCATGAGGTCGGATCCGAAGCTTCTGCCGGGCCCCCGGTGGAGGCATTCCCGCTAGGCGGGGCGAATCGGCCCGGCCACGGGGCGGGTTGCAATTGTTGGAGGGGGGCTGCCGGAGCTAGATAATGATTTCCCCTCGGTTCTCCCGATGGGGAAACGGCGAAAGGAGGTGTCGCGGGCTTTCGAGGCCTCCTCGGCGGCTGGACTACCGACCGACATCTCGGCTGCATTTGCTGGCTGGGGGGGTTGGCGGGGTATCTGCAGAATGGTAGGAGGTGGCAAGTCGAGAATCGGTCGACAGCTCCGAGTGCCGTCTCGAGCCTCCAGGTCCGCAGGGACCGATCCAGGCTGCCGCCTAACCGACCAGGAGGCCCCGCCGTCGGCCATTTTTGTCCATTTTCGGCATTTTTTACCGTCTTTCGGTCGGTCACGGAAAGCGGCGACCGGAAGCCCGGGCGTGCCCGGGGACGGCTCCCACTGGCCCCGGGGACCGGATTTGCCCCGGTCGGAGCCCCGGAAACGCACCCGAAGCCGGCCGGAGAAGGCGGCTAAGGGCAATGCACCTCGGATTGAATTTGCGCAACGGGGAAAGTGGCCTCGGGGCCCGCGAGGTGTGACGGTGTGCCTTCGGTAAGCTTCTGGAGAAATGGGTAACCAATGCACCTCGGACTGAATGTGCAGGACGTGCAACGGGGCCT
>JANJGN010001852.1:57500-62500 GCA_026770705.1 Isurus oxyrinchus | reverse complement strand
GGTAATGAAGGGGAAATGGTGAACCAGACAACAGGCAGCGCAGCCGACCGTTAATTACAGCCTCCCGCCGGGTAATACGGGTGCAGTAAACTGCAGAAGACGCCAGCAGGTCCAGGGAATGTGTCCAGGACGTGGAAATGGTGAACCGGTCAGCAGGAAGGTCAGCCGGCCGGTAGTACGGGTGCAGTCAGCAGCCGGCATCCCGAGCAGCTGAAAAGTCTTAAGCGCGGAATGGGGAAATCATTAACCTGTCAGCAAGCCGGCAGGGAAAGGGTGAAACGGCTTAAAATATCGAGGCGGCAAGGAAAAATTGGCAACCGGGGGCGGGGCGGATTCACAGTCACCACGTGAGAGGGGCGGTGCCTGGAGGCCGGGCAGGCGGTTGGCCGAAGGCCCGATACTCCGGGTGCTGTCAGCATTTCGCTTGCCGAGCTGCTCAAAAGTCGAGGTGCAGAACGGCGAAATCATTAACCGGCAAGCGGATGCATGGCAGCGGGCAGGGAAGGGTCAAAACGGCCTGAAATACCGGAGCGGCGGGCCAAGATGGCTGCCGGGGGGCGTATTCAGCGGTCGCACGTGACGGGGCGGTGCCTGGAGGCCGAGCCGCGCAAGCGCGATTTAAAGCGAGCAAAGTCCGAGCAGGAGCGATATCGTTGGCCATTCAGCCGGTTCGAGCCTGGTGGCCGAGGCGGGGAGGGTGGAACCGGGGAAAGGCTGGGTGTTCGGTGTCCGCCCGGGTGGTCCGGAGTTTTATTCGGGTTAGGGTTAGCGGTTAGGCTTAGGGCTGGGGTTAGGGTTGGGGCGTTAGGGTTAGGGGAAGTGTCAGGGGTAGGGGTAGGGTTAGAGTTAGGGGCTTGGCTTGGTGTTCGTGTCGGGGAAGGGGACAAGGCTAGTTTATTGTTGGCTCGGGGTTCGGGTTAGGGTTAGCGGTTAGGCTTAGGGCTGGGGTTAGGTTTGCGGCAAATGGTTTACCGGTTAGCAGGCAGGGTAGCCGGCCATTATTCAGGGCTTTCGGCATGGTAGTAAAGGTGCGCTGAGCTGCAGAACACAGCCGCTGGTCCACGGGATATGTACGGCACAGGGGAACCTGTGAACCAGTTAGCAGACAAGGCAGCCGACCGGTAATTATAGCCTCCCGCCGGGTAATAGAGGCGCAGTCAGCTGCAGAACACACCAGCAGGTCCAAGGACTAAGTACAGAATGAGGACACGGGCAGCCGGTCAGCAGGCAGGGCTGCCGGCCGGTAATTACAGCCTCCCGCCCGGTCATAGGGGTGCAGTTAGCTGCAGAACACACCAGCAGGTCCAAGGACTAAGTACAGAATGAGGACACGGGCAGCCGGTCAGCAGGCAGGGATGCCGGCCTGCCATAGGGGTGCAGTTAGCTGCAGAACACACCAGCAGGTCCAAGGACTAAGGACAGAATGGGGACACGGGCAGTCGGTTAGCAGGCAGGGCTGCCGGCCGGTAATTACAGCCTCCCGCCCGGTCATCGGGGTGCAGTTAGCTGCAGAACACACCAGCAGGTCCAAGGACTAAGGACAGAATGGGGACACGGGCAGCTGGTTAGCAGGCAGGGCTGCCGGCCGGTAATTACAGCCTCCTGCCCGGTCATAGGGGTGCAGTTAGCTGCAGAACACACCAGCAGGTCCACGGACTAAGTACCGAATGGGGACACGGGCAGTCGGTTAGCAGGCAGGGCTGCCGGCCGGTAATTACAGCCTCCCGCCCGGTCATCGGGGTTCAGTTAGCTGCAGAACACACCAGCAGGTCCAGGGACTCAGTATGGAATGGGGACACGGGCAGCCGGTTAGCAGGCTGGGCTGCCGGCCGGTATTTACAGCCTCCCGCCCGGTCATAGGGGTGCAGTTAGCTGCAGAACACACCAGCAGGTCCAGGGACTCAGCACGGAATGGGGACAGGGGCAGCCGGTTAGCAGGCTGGGCTGCCGGCCGGTATTTACAGCCTCCCGCCCGGCCATAGGGGTGCAGTTAGCTGCAGAACACACCAGCATGTCCAAGGACTAAGTACAGAATGGGGACACGGGCAGCCGGTTTGCAGGCAGGGCTGCCGGCCGGTAATTACAGCCTCCCGCCCGGTCATTGGGGTGCAGTTAGCTGCAGAACACACCAGCAGGTCCAGGGACTCAGTACGGAATGGGGACACGGGCAGCCGGTTAGCAGGCTGGGCTGCCGGCCGGTATTTATAGCCTCCCGCCCGGTCATAGGGGTGCAGTTAACTGCAGAACACACCAGCAGGTCCAGGGACTCAGTCCCAAACGGGGAATCGGTTAAGCGGTTACCTGGCAGGGCAGCCGACCAGTAATCATAGCCTCCCGCCCGGTCGTAGGGGTGCAGTTAGCTGCAGAACACACCAGCAGGTCCAGGGAATGTGTGCAGGACGGGGAAATGCTTAACGGGTTAGCAGGCCGGGCAGCCGGCCGGTAGTTGGAGCCGCCCGCCCGGTCGTACGGGAGCCGTCATCAGCCGGCATCCCGAGCAGCTGAAAAGTCTAAGCGCAGAATGGGGACATGGTGAACCAGTCAGCCAGCGGGCAGGGAAGGGTCGAAACGGCCTGAAATACCGGGCCGGCGGGCCAAGATGGCTGCCGGGGGGCGTATTCAGGGCCCCCACGTGAGGGGCCGGGGCTGGGGGCCGAGCCGGGCAAGCGCGGTTGAGAAACAGCCGAGTCCGAGCAGGGGGAAATCATTAACCGGTGATCCGGTTCGACCCCCCCCCGGTGGCCGAGGCGGGGAGGGTCGACCCGGGGAAAGGTTGGGTGTTCGGTGTCCCTCAGGGCGGTCCCGAGCGCGTCCTAAAATAATCCGGGCTCCTGGGCCCTTTTTTGAAAAAGAACCGGTCGGGGAGCGGGTGCAATCCGGAAGGCCTGGCGGGGCTTCGGTGCCTCTTCCTCGGTATGACTACCGGAGGGTCGTCGGCCTGAATGACGGTTGCATTTGCTGGCTGTGGAGGTTGGCGGGCTATCTGCAGAATAGGAGGAGGTGGCAAATCGAGAATGGGTCGACTTCGCCAAGTGCCTTCTCGAGCCTCCAGGTCTGCAGGGACCGACCCAGGCTGCCGCCAAACCGACCGGGAGGCCCCGCCGTCGGCCATTTTTGGTCATTTTCGGCATTTTTCGCCTCTTTCGGCCGGTCAAGAAAAGCGGCGGCCTGACACCCGGGCGTGCACGGGGAAGGCTCCCCCTCGCCGGGAGGACCGGAGTTTGCCCCGGAAACCTCCGGAAGCCGGCCGGGAAGGCGGCTTCGGCCCGATGCACCTCCGGCTGCGTCCGAAGGCCGGGGGAAGTGGCCCCTGGGCCCGTGTGAGGGAAATCCGAGCCAAGACGGAAGTCCATGAGGTCGGATCCGAAGCTTCTGCCGGGCCCCCGGTGGAGGCATTCCCGCTAGGCGGGGCGAATCGGCCCGGCCACGGGGCGGGTTGCAATTGTTGGAGGGGGGCTGCCGGAGCTAGATAATGATTTCCCCTCGGTTCTCCCGATGGGGAAACGGCGAAAGGAGGTGTCGCGGGCTTTCGAGGCCTCCTCGGCGGCTGGACTACCGACCGACATCTCGGCTGCATTTGCTGGCTGGGGGGGTTGGCGGGGTATCTGCAGAATGGTAGGAGGTGGCAAGTCGAGAATCGGTCGACAGCTCCGAGTGCCGTCTCGAGCCTCCAGGTCCGCAGGGACCGATCCAGGCTGCCGCCTAACCGACCAGGAGGCCCCGCCGTCGGCCATTTTTGTCCATTTTCGGCATTTTTTACCGTCTTTCGGTCGGTCACGGAAAGCGGCGACCGGAAGCCCGGGCGTGCCCGGGGACGGCTCCCACTGGCCCCGGGGACCGGATTTGCCCCGGTCGGAGCCCCGGAAACGCACCCGAAGCCGGCCGGAGAAGGCGGCTAAGGGCAATGCACCTCGGATTGAATTTGCGCAACGGGGAAAGTGGCCTCGGGGCCCGCGAGGTGTGACGGTGTGCCTTCGGTAAGCTTCTGGAGAAATGGGTAACCAATGCACCTCGGACTGAATGTGCAGGACGTGCAACGGGGCCTCCGGGTCCGCGAGATATCGCAGGTTGGCCTCGGTAAGCCTCTGGAGAAATGGCTAACCAATGGGACAGTGGCCCTGAGAAATCATTAACCATTTGGACTTCGTCTCTGGCAGAGAGGCAAGTGTGGTGCAGAAATCATTAACCATTTGGACTTAGTCTCTGGCAGCGAGGCAAGTGTGGTGCAGAAATCATTAACCATTTGGACTTAGTCTCTGGCAGCGAGGCAAGTGTGGCGGAGAAATCATTAACCGTTTGGACTTCGTCTCTGGCAGAGGCAAGTTTGGAAGAGAAATCAGTAACTAATAAATAAAATGCACCCCAGATTGCATTCGCCGGCCGTGGAAAGTGTCTCCTGGGCCCGGGAGAACAAAATCCGTGCTCAGACGGAAGCGTATGGCGTCGAATCCGAGGCTCTTGCCCGGCTCGCAGTGGGGGTATTCCCCCTGAGAGTAGCGAATCGGCCCGACGGCTGGGTCGGTTGCAATTTTTGGCATGGTACTCGTCCAGCTCATTAATGATTTCCCTTCGGTTCTCCCGAAGAGGAAACGGCAAAATGGCGCTTTGCGGGCTTTTGAGGCCTCCTGGACGGTAGGGCTACCGCCCCACCTCTCGGGTGCAATTGTTGGCCGGGGGGATTGGCGGGGTACCCGGAGAATTTCGGGGACACGATTTTCAGAACATTTTAAGGCAACGGTCACACTTTAAAAATGCCTAAAAAAGTGCGACTTTGAGGAAGGTCAACTATTTCAAATAGAACACCTTCCAATGACCTCTCGGAAGTCCAAAATGACGATGTAAGTGCAATTTATGCGGGCTTTCCGAGCTATGTTGTCGGTCTGAAAAATCGTCCGGGGCCCAGGCCGGTGGTAACCCTGGTTTCAATAATTTTGTGGCGACATGAACAGATGTATATATGTATATATATCCTAAACAGAAATATTCTCTTAAGTGTCACC
>JANJGN010001852.1:37500-40000 GCA_026770705.1 Isurus oxyrinchus | reverse complement strand
CCTCCCGCCCGGTCATAGGGGTGCAGTTAGCTGCAGAACACACCAGCAGGTCCAAGGACTAAGTACAGAATGAGGACACGGGCAGCCGGTCAGCAGGCAGGGATGCCGGCCTGCCATAGGGGTGCAGTTAGCTGCAGAACACACCAGCAGGTCCAAGGACTAAGGACAGAATGGGGACACGGGCAGTCGGTTAGCAGGCAGGGCTGCCGGCCGGTAATTACAGCCTCCCGCCCGGTCATCGGGGTGCAGTTAGCTGCAGAACACACCAGCAGGTCCAAGGACTAAGGACAGAATGGGGACACGGGCAGCTGGTTAGCAGGCAGGGCTGCCGGCCGGTAATTACAGCCTCCTGCCCGGTCATAGGGGTGCAGTTAGCTGCAGAACACACCAGCAGGTCCACGGACTAAGTACCGAATGGGGACACGGGCAGTCGGTTAGCAGGCAGGGCTGCCGGCCGGTAATTACAGCCTCCCGCCCGGTCATCGGGGTTCAGTTAGCTGCAGAACACACCAGCAGGTCCAGGGACTCAGTATGGAATGGGGACACGGGCAGCCGGTTAGCAGGCTGGGCTGCCGGCCGGTATTTACAGCCTCCCGCCCGGTCATAGGGGTGCAGTTAGCTGCAGAACACACCAGCAGGTCCAGGGACTCAGCACGGAATGGGGACAGGGGCAGCCGGTTAGCAGGCTGGGCTGCCGGCCGGTATTTACAGCCTCCCGCCCGGCCATAGGGGTGCAGTTAGCTGCAGAACACACCAGCATGTCCAAGGACTAAGTACAGAATGGGGACACGGGCAGCCGGTTTGCAGGCAGGGCTGCCGGCCGGTAATTACAGCCTCCCGCCCGGTCATTGGGGTGCAGTTAGCTGCAGAACACACCAGCAGGTCCAGGGACTCAGTACGGAATGGGGACACGGGCAGCCGGTTAGCAGGCTGGGCTGCCGGCCGGTATTTATAGCCTCCCGCCCGGTCATAGGGGTGCAGTTAACTGCAGAACACACCAGCAGGTCCAGGGACTCAGTCCCAAACGGGGAATCGGTTAAGCGGTTACCTGGCAGGGCAGCCGACCAGTAATCATAGCCTCCCGCCCGGTCGTAGGGGTGCAGTTAGCTGCAGAACACACCAGCAGGTCCAGGGAATGTGTGCAGGACGGGGAAATGCTTAACGGGTTAGCAGGCCGGGCAGCCGGCCGGTAGTTGGAGCCGCCCGCCCGGTCGTACGGGAGCCGTCATCAGCCGGCATCCCGAGCAGCTGAAAAGTCTAAGCGCAGAATGGGGACATGGTGAACCAGTCAGCCAGCGGGCAGGGAAGGGTCGAAACGGCCTGAAATACCGGGCCGGCGGGCCAAGATGGCTGCCGGGGGGCGTATTCAGGGCCCCCACGTGAGGGGCCGGGGCTGGGGGCCGAGCCGGGCAAGCGCGGTTGAGAAACAGCCGAGTCCGAGCAGGGGGAAATCATTAACCGGTGATCCGGTTCGACCCCCCCCCGGTGGCCGAGGCGGGGAGGGTCGACCCGGGGAAAGGTTGGGTGTTCGGTGTCCCTCAGGGCGGTCCCGAGCGCGTCCTAAAATAATCCGGGCTCCTGGGCCCTTTTTTGAAAAAGAACCGGTCGGGGAGCGGGTGCAATCCGGAAGGCCTGGCGGGGCTTCGGTGCCTCTTCCTCGGTATGACTACCGGAGGGTCGTCGGCCTGAATGACGGTTGCATTTGCTGGCTGTGGAGGTTGGCGGGCTATCTGCAGAATAGGAGGAGGTGGCAAATCGAGAATGGGTCGACTTCGCCAAGTGCCTTCTCGAGCCTCCAGGTCTGCAGGGACCGACCCAGGCTGCCGCCAAACCGACCGGGAGGCCCCGCCGTCGGCCATTTTTGGTCATTTTCGGCATTTTTCGCCTCTTTCGGCCGGTCAAGAAAAGCGGCGGCCTGACACCCGGGCGTGCACGGGGAAGGCTCCCCCTCGCCGGGAGGACCGGAGTTTGCCCCGGAAACCTCCGGAAGCCGGCCGGGAAGGCGGCTTCGGCCCGATGCACCTCCGGCTGCGTCCGAAGGCCGGGGGAAGTGGCCCCTGGGCCCGTGTGAGGGAAATCCGAGCCAAGACGGAAGTCCATGAGGTCGGATCCGAAGCTTCTGCCGGGCCCCCGGTGGAGGCATTCCCGCTAGGCGGGGCGAATCGGCCCGGCCACGGGGCGGGTTGCAATTGTTGGAGGGGGGCTGCCGGAGCTAGATAATGATTTCCCCTCGGTTCTCCCGATGGGGAAACGGCGAAAGGAGGTGTCGCGGGCTTTCGAGGCCTCCTCGGCGGCTGGACTACCGACCGACATCTCGGCTGCATTTGCTGGCTGGGGGGGTTGGCGGGGTATCTGCAGAATGGTAGGAGGTGGCAAGTCGAGAATCGGTCGACAGCTCCGAGTGCCGTCTCGAGCCTCCAGGTCCGCAGGGACCGATCCAGGCTGCCGCCTAACCGACCAGGAGGCCCCGCCGTCGGCCATTTTTGTCCATTTTCGGCAT
>JANJGN010001852.1:20000-25000 GCA_026770705.1 Isurus oxyrinchus | reverse complement strand
AAGGGTGCACTAAGATGCAGAGCACACCAGCTGGTCCACGTGCGATGTAAAAAGCGGGCAACCAGTTAGCAGACACGGCAGCCGGCAGGTAATTTAAGCCGCCCGCCCGCCCGCCCGCCCGGTAGTACGGCTGCATGTAGCTGCAGAGCAGCCAAGCGGCTGCTGAGAGTAAGTACTGAAGGGGAAATGGTTAACCGGTTAGCAGGCAGGGCAGCCGGCCGGTAATCGGAGCCGTCCACGCGGTACTACGGCTGCCGTTAGCTGCAGAACAGCCCAGCCGCTGCTGAGAGTGGGTAATGAAGGGGAAATGGTGAACCAGACAACAGGCAGCGCAGCCGACCGTTAATTACAGCCTCCCGCCGGGTAATACGGGTGCAGTAAACTGCAGAAGACGCCAGCAGGTCCAGGGAATGTGTCCAGGACGTGGAAATGGTGAACCGGTCAGCAGGAAGGTCAGCCGGCCGGTAGTACGGGTGCAGTCAGCAGCCGGCATCCCGAGCAGCTGAAAAGTCTTAAGCGCGGAATGGGGAAATCATTAACCTGTCAGCAAGCCGGCAGGGAAAGGGTGAAACGGCTTAAAATATCGAGGCGGCAAGGAAAAATTGGCAACCGGGGGCGGGGCGGATTCACAGTCACCACGTGAGAGGGGCGGTGCCTGGAGGCCGGGCAGGCGGTTGGCCGAAGGCCCGATACTCCGGGTGCTGTCAGCATTTCGCTTGCCGAGCTGCTCAAAAGTCGAGGTGCAGAACGGCGAAATCATTAACCGGCAAGCGGATGCATGGCAGCGGGCAGGGAAGGGTCAAAACGGCCTGAAATACCGGAGCGGCGGGCCAAGATGGCTGCCGGGGGGCGTATTCAGCGGTCGCACGTGACGGGGCGGTGCCTGGAGGCCGAGCCGCGCAAGCGCGATTTAAAGCGAGCAAAGTCCGAGCAGGAGCGATATCGTTGGCCATTCAGCCGGTTCGAGCCTGGTGGCCGAGGCGGGGAGGGTGGAACCGGGGAAAGGCTGGGTGTTCGGTGTCCGCCCGGGTGGTCCGGAGTTTTATTCGGGTTAGGGTTAGCGGTTAGGCTTAGGGCTGGGGTTAGGGTTGGGGCGTTAGGGTTAGGGGAAGTGTCAGGGGTAGGGGTAGGGTTAGAGTTAGGGGCTTGGCTTGGTGTTCGTGTCGGGGAAGGGGACAAGGCTAGTTTATTGTTGGCTCGGGGTTCGGGTTAGGGTTAGCGGTTAGGCTTAGGGCTGGGGTTAGGTTTGCGGCAAATGGTTTACCGGTTAGCAGGCAGGGTAGCCGGCCATTATTCAGGGCTTTCGGCATGGTAGTAAAGGTGCGCTGAGCTGCAGAACACAGCCGCTGGTCCACGGGATATGTACGGCACAGGGGAACCTGTGAACCAGTTAGCAGACAAGGCAGCCGACCGGTAATTATAGCCTCCCGCCGGGTAATAGAGGCGCAGTCAGCTGCAGAACACACCAGCAGGTCCAAGGACTAAGTACAGAATGAGGACACGGGCAGCCGGTCAGCAGGCAGGGCTGCCGGCCGGTAATTACAGCCTCCCGCCCGGTCATAGGGGTGCAGTTAGCTGCAGAACACACCAGCAGGTCCAAGGACTAAGTACAGAATGAGGACACGGGCAGCCGGTCAGCAGGCAGGGATGCCGGCCTGCCATAGGGGTGCAGTTAGCTGCAGAACACACCAGCAGGTCCAAGGACTAAGGACAGAATGGGGACACGGGCAGTCGGTTAGCAGGCAGGGCTGCCGGCCGGTAATTACAGCCTCCCGCCCGGTCATCGGGGTGCAGTTAGCTGCAGAACACACCAGCAGGTCCAAGGACTAAGGACAGAATGGGGACACGGGCAGCTGGTTAGCAGGCAGGGCTGCCGGCCGGTAATTACAGCCTCCTGCCCGGTCATAGGGGTGCAGTTAGCTGCAGAACACACCAGCAGGTCCACGGACTAAGTACCGAATGGGGACACGGGCAGTCGGTTAGCAGGCAGGGCTGCCGGCCGGTAATTACAGCCTCCCGCCCGGTCATCGGGGTTCAGTTAGCTGCAGAACACACCAGCAGGTCCAGGGACTCAGTATGGAATGGGGACACGGGCAGCCGGTTAGCAGGCTGGGCTGCCGGCCGGTATTTACAGCCTCCCGCCCGGTCATAGGGGTGCAGTTAGCTGCAGAACACACCAGCAGGTCCAGGGACTCAGCACGGAATGGGGACAGGGGCAGCCGGTTAGCAGGCTGGGCTGCCGGCCGGTATTTACAGCCTCCCGCCCGGCCATAGGGGTGCAGTTAGCTGCAGAACACACCAGCATGTCCAAGGACTAAGTACAGAATGGGGACACGGGCAGCCGGTTTGCAGGCAGGGCTGCCGGCCGGTAATTACAGCCTCCCGCCCGGTCATTGGGGTGCAGTTAGCTGCAGAACACACCAGCAGGTCCAGGGACTCAGTACGGAATGGGGACACGGGCAGCCGGTTAGCAGGCTGGGCTGCCGGCCGGTATTTATAGCCTCCCGCCCGGTCATAGGGGTGCAGTTAACTGCAGAACACACCAGCAGGTCCAGGGACTCAGTCCCAAACGGGGAATCAGTTAAGCGGTTACCTGGCAGGGCAGCCGACCAGTAATCATAGCCTCCCGCCCGGTCGTAGGGGTGCAGTTAGCTGCAGAACACACCAGCAGGTCCAGGGAATGTGTGCAGGACGGGGAAATGCTTAACGGGTTAGCAGGCCGGGCAGCCGGCCGGTAGTTGGAGCCGCCCGCCCGGTCGTACGGGAGCCGTCATCAGCCGGCATCCCGAGCAGCTGAAAAGTCTAAGCGCAGAATGGGGACATGGTGAACCAGTCAGCCAGCGGGCAGGGAAGGGTCGAAACGGCCTGAAATACCGGGCCGGCGGGCCAAGATGGCTGCCGGGGGGCGTATTCAGGGCCCCCACGTGAGGGGCCGGGGCTGGGGGCCGAGCCGGGCAAGCGCGGTTGAGAAACAGCCGAGTCCGAGCAGGGGGAAATCATTAACCGGTGATCCGGTTCGACCCCCCCCCGGTGGCCGAGGCGGGGAGGGTCGACCCGGGGAAAGGTTGGGTGTTCGGTGTCCCTCAGGGCGGTCCCGAGCGCGTCCTAAAATAATCCGGGCTCCTGGGCCCTTTTTTGAAAAAGAACCGGTCGGGGAGCGGGTGCAATCCGGAAGGCCTGGCGGGGCTTCGGTGCCTCTTCCTCGGTATGACTACCGGAGGGTCGTCGGCCTGAATGACGGTTGCATTTGCTGGCTGTGGAGGTTGGCGGGCTATCTGCAGAATAGGAGGAGGTGGCAAATCGAGAATGGGTCGACTTCGCCAAGTGCCTTCTCGAGCCTCCAGGTCTGCAGGGACCGACCCAGGCTGCCGCCAAACCGACCGGGAGGCCCCGCCGTCGGCCATTTTTGGTCATTTTCGGCATTTTTCGCCTCTTTCGGCCGGTCAAGAAAAGCGGCGGCCTGACACCCGGGCGTGCACGGGGAAGGCTCCCCCTCGCCGGGAGGACCGGAGTTTGCCCCGGAAACCTCCGGAAGCCGGCCGGGAAGGCGGCTTCGGCCCGATGCACCTCCGGCTGCGTCCGAAGGCCGGGGGAAGTGGCCCCTGGGCCCGTGTGAGGGAAATCCGAGCCAAGACGGAAGTCCATGAGGTCGGATCCGAAGCTTCTGCCGGGCCCCCGGTGGAGGCATTCCCGCTAGGCGGGGCGAATCGGCCCGGCCACGGGGCGGGTTGCAATTGTTGGAGGGGGGCTGCCGGAGCTAGATAATGATTTCCCCTCGGTTCTCCCGATGGGGAAACGGCGAAAGGAGGTGTCGCGGGCTTTCGAGGCCTCCTCGGCGGCTGGACTACCGACCGACATCTCGGCTGCATTTGCTGGCTGGGGGGGTTGGCGGGGTATCTGCAGAATGGTAGGAGGTGGCAAGTCGAGAATCGGTCGACAGCTCCGAGTGCCGTCTCGAGCCTCCAGGTCCGCAGGGACCGATCCAGGCTGCCGCCTAACCGACCAGGAGGCCCCGCCGTCGGCCATTTTTGTCCATTTTCGGCATTTTTTACCGTCTTTCGGTCGGTCACGGAAAGCGGCGACCGGAAGCCCGGGCGTGCCCGGGGACGGCTCCCACTGGCCCCGGGGACCGGATTTGCCCCGGTCGGAGCCCCGGAAACGCACCCGAAGCCGGCCGGAGAAGGCGGCTAAGGGCAATGCACCTCGGATTGAATTTGCGCAACGGGGAAAGTGGCCTCGGGGCCCGCGAGGTGTGACGGTGTGCCTTCGGTAAGCTTCTGGAGAAATGGGTAACCAATGCACCTCGGACTGAATGTGCAGGACGTGCAACGGGGCCTCCGGGTCCGCGAGATATCGCAGGTTGGCCTCGGTAAGCCTCTGGAGAAATGGCTAACCAATGGGACAGTGGCCCTGAGAAATCATTAACCATTTGGACTTCGTCTCTGGCAGAGAGGCAAGTGTGGTGCAGAAATCATTAACCATTTGGACTTAGTCTCTGGCAGCGAGGCAAGTGTGGTGCAGAAATCATTAACCATTTGGACTTAGTCTCTGGCAGCGAGGCAAGTGTGGCGGAGAAATCATTAACCGTTTGGACTTCGTCTCTGGCAGAGGCAAGTTTGGAAGAGAAATCAGTAACTAATAAATAAAATGCACCCCAGATTGCATTCGCCGGCCGTGGAAAGTGTCTCCTGGGCCCGGGAGAACAAAATCCGTGCTCAGACGGAAGCGTATGGCGTCGAATCCGAGGCTCTTGCCCGGCTCGCAGTGGGGGTATTCCCCCTGAGAGTAGCGAATCGGCCCGACGGCTGGGTCGGTTGCAATTTTTGGCATGGTACTCGTCCAGCTCATTAATGATTTCCCTTCGGTTCTCCCGAAGAGGAAACGGCAAAATGGCGCTTTGCGGGCTTTTGAGGCCTCCTGGACGGTAGGGCTACCGCCCCACCTCTCGGGTGCAATTGTTGGCCGGGGGGATTGGCGGGGTACCCGGAGAATTTCGGGGA
>JANJGN010001852.1:2500-7500 GCA_026770705.1 Isurus oxyrinchus | reverse complement strand
AGCCGGTTCGAGCCTGGTGGCCGAGGCGGGGAGGGTGGAACCGGGGAAAGGCTGGGTGTTCGGTGTCCGCCCGGGTGGTCCGGAGTTTTATTCGGGTTAGGGTTAGCGGTTAGGCTTAGGGCTGGGGTTAGGGTTGGGGCGTTAGGGTTAGGGGAAGTGTCAGGGGTAGGGGTAGGGTTAGAGTTAGGGGCTTGGCTTGGTGTTCGTGTCGGGGAAGGGGACAAGGCTAGTTTATTGTTGGCTCGGGGTTCGGGTTAGGGTTAGCGGTTAGGCTTAGGGCTGGGGTTAGGTTTGCGGCAAATGGTTTACCGGTTAGCAGGCAGGGTAGCCGGCCATTATTCAGGGCTTTCGGCATGGTAGTAAAGGTGCGCTGAGCTGCAGAACACAGCCGCTGGTCCACGGGATATGTACGGCACAGGGGAACCTGTGAACCAGTTAGCAGACAAGGCAGCCGACCGGTAATTATAGCCTCCCGCCGGGTAATAGAGGCGCAGTCAGCTGCAGAACACACCAGCAGGTCCAAGGACTAAGTACAGAATGAGGACACGGGCAGCCGGTCAGCAGGCAGGGCTGCCGGCCGGTAATTACAGCCTCCCGCCCGGTCATAGGGGTGCAGTTAGCTGCAGAACACACCAGCAGGTCCAAGGACTAAGTACAGAATGAGGACACGGGCAGCCGGTCAGCAGGCAGGGATGCCGGCCTGCCATAGGGGTGCAGTTAGCTGCAGAACACACCAGCAGGTCCAAGGACTAAGGACAGAATGGGGACACGGGCAGCCAGTTAGCAGGCAGGGCTGCCGGCCGGTAATTACAGCCTCCCGCCCGGTCATAGGGGTGCAGTTAACTGCAGAACACACCAGCAGGTCCAGGGACTCAGTACCAAACGGGGAATCGGTTAAGCGGTTACCTGGCAGGGCAGCCGACCAGTAATCATAGCCTCCCGCCCGGTCGTAGGGGTGCAGTTAGCTGCAGAACACACCAGCAGGTCCAGGGAATGTGTGCAGGACGGGGAAATGCTTAACGGGTTAGCAGGCCGGGCAGCCGGCCGGTAGTTGGAGCCGCCCGCCCGGTCGTACGGGAGCCGTCATCAGCCGGCATCCCGAGCAGCTGAAAAGTCTAAGCGCAGAATGGGGACATGGTGAACCAGTCAGCCAGCGGGCAGGGAAGGGTCGAAACGGCCTGAAATACCGGGCCGGCGGGCCAAGATGGCTGCCGGGGGGCGTATTCAGGGCCCCCACGTGAGGGGCCGGGGCTGGGGGCCGAGCCGGGCAAGCGCGGTTGAGAAACAGCCGAGTCCGAGCAGGGGGAAATCATTAACCGGTGATCCGGTTCGACCCCCCCCCGGTGGCCGAGGCGGGGAGGGTCGACCCGGGGAAAGGTTGGGTGTTCGGTGTCCCTCAGGGCGGTCCCGAGCGCGTCCTAAAATAATCCGGGCTCCTGGGCCCTTTTTTGAAAAAGAACCGGTCGGGGAGCGGGTGCAATCCGGAAGGCCTGGCGGGGCTTCGGTGCCTCTTCCTCGGTATGACTACCGGAGGGTCGTCGGCCTGAATGACGGTTGCATTTGCTGGCTGTGGAGGTTGGCGGGCTATCTGCAGAATAGGAGGAGGTGGCAAATCGAGAATGGGTCGACTTCGCCAAGTGCCTTCTCGAGCCTCCAGGTCTGCAGGGACCGACCCAGGCTGCCGCCAAACCGACCGGGAGGCCCCGCCGTCGGCCATTTTTGGTCATTTTCGGCATTTTTCGCCTCTTTCGGCCGGTCAAGAAAAGCGGCGGCCTGACACCCGGGCGTGCACGGGGAAGGCTCCCCCTCGCCGGGAGGACCGGAGTTTGCCCCGGAAACCTCCGGAAGCCGGCCGGGAAGGCGGCTTCGGCCCGATGCACCTCCGGCTGCGTCCGAAGGCCGGGGGAAGTGGCCCCTGGGCCCGTGTGAGGGAAATCCGAGCCAAGACGGAAGTCCATGAGGTCGGATCCGAAGCTTCTGCCGGGCCCCCGGTGGAGGCATTCCCGCTAGGCGGGGCGAATCGGCCCGGCCACGGGGCGGGTTGCAATTGTTGGAGGGGGGCTGCCGGAGCTAGATAATGATTTCCCCTCGGTTCTCCCGATGGGGAAACGGCGAAAGGAGGTGTCGCGGGCTTTCGAGGCCTCCTCGGCGGCTGGACTACCGACCGACATCTCGGCTGCATTTGCTGGCTGGGGGGGTTGGCGGGGTATCTGCAGAATGGTAGGAGGTGGCAAGTCGAGAATCGGTCGACAGCTCCGAGTGCCGTCTCGAGCCTCCAGGTCCGCAGGACCGATCCAGGCTGCCGCCTAACCGACCAGGAGGCCCCGCCGTCGGCCATTTTTGTCCATTTTCGGCATTTTTTACCGTCTTTCGGTCGGTCACGGAAAGCGGCGACCGGAAGCCCGGGCGTGCCCGGGGACGGCTCCCACTGGCCCGGGGACCGGATTTGCCCGGTCGGAGCCCCGGAAACGCACCCGAAGCCGGCCGAGAAGGCGGCTAAGGGCAATGCACCTCGGATTGAATTTGCGCAACGGGGAAAGTGGCCTCGGGGCCCGCGAGGTGTGACGGTGTGCCTTCGGTAAGCTTCTGGAGAAATGGGTAACCAATGCACCTCGGACTGAATGTGCAGGACGTGCAACGGGGCCTCCGGGTCCGCGAGATATCGCAGGTTGGCCTCGGTAAGCCTCTGGAGAAATGGCTAACCAATGGGACAGTGGCCCTGAGAAATCATTAACCATTTGGACTTCGTCTCTGGCAGAGAGGCAAGTGTGGTGCAGAAATCATTAACCATTTGGACTTAGTCTCTGGCAGCGAGGCAAGTGTGGTGCAGAAATCATTAACCATTTGGACTTAGTCTCTGGCAGCGAGGCAAGTGTGGCGGAGAAATCATTAACCGTTTGGACTTCGTCTCTGGCAGCGAGGCAAGTGTGGCGGAGAAATCATTAACCATTTGGACTTAGTCTCTGGCAGAGAGGCAAGTGTGGTGCAGAAATCATTAACCATTTGGACTTCGTCTCTGGCAGCGAGGCAAGTGTGGCGGAGAAATCATTAACCGTTTGGACTTAGTCTCTGGCAGAGAGGCAAGTGTGGTGCAGAAATCATTAACCATTTGGACTTCGTCTCTGGCACAGAGGCAAGTGCAGTGGAGAAATCATTAACATTTGGACTTAGTCTCTGGCAGCGAGGCAAGTGTGGTGCAGAAATCATTAACCATTTGGACTTCGTCTCTGGCACAGAGGCAAGTGCAGTGGAGAAATCATTAACCATTTGGACTTCGTCTCTGGCAGAGAGGCAAGTGTGGTGCAGAAATCATTAACCATTTGGACTTCGTCTCTGGCACAGAGGCAAGTGCAGTGGAGAAATCAGTAACCATTTGGACTTAGTCTCTGGCAGCGAGGCAAGTGTGGCGGAGAAATCATTAACCGTTTGGACTTAGTCTCTGGCAGCGAGGCAAGTGTGGCGGAGAAATCATTAACCATTTGGACTTAGTCTGTGGCAGAGGCAAGTTTGGAAGAGAAATCAGTAACTAATAAATAAAATGCACCCCAGATTGCATTCGCCGGCCGTGGAAAGTGTCTCCTGGGCCCGGGAGAACAAAATCCGTGCTCAGACGGAAGCGTATGGCGTCGAATCCGAGGCTCTTGCCCGGCTCGCAGTGGGGGTATTCCCCCTGAGAGTAGCGAATCGGCCCGACGGCTGGGTCGGTTGCAATTTTTGGCATGGTACTCGTCCAGCTCATTAATGATTTCCCTTCGGTTCTCCCGAAGAGGAAACGGCAAAATGGCGCTTTGCGGGCTTTTGAGGCTCCTGGACGGTAGGGCTACCGCCCCACCTCTCGGGTGCAATTGTTGGCCGGGGGGATTGGCGGGGTACCCGGAGAATTTCGGGGACACGATTTTCAGAACATTTTAAGGCAACGGTCACACTTTAAAAATGCCTAAAAAGTGCGACTTTGAGGAAGGTCAACTATTTCAAATAGAACACCTTCCAATGACCTCTCGGAAGTCCAAATGACGATGTAAGTGCAATTTATGCGGGCTTTCCGAGCTATGTTGTCGGTCTGAAAAATCGTCCGGGGCCCAGGCCGGTGGTAACCCTGGTTTCAATAATTTTGTGGCGACATGAACAGATGTATATATGTATATATATCCTAAACAGAAATATTCTCTTAAGTGTCACCTGGCGGTGTCCTTCATGATGAATAAAACACAAAGTCTGTTCATTAGTCCCCTTGGGTTGCCAAAGTGCGTGCCCAGAACCCTGTTGAACGCAGGCGACGCACGCCGGCTGCAGGCTTCCTTCCGTGCGAGCGCCAACCTGTTGCTTCCTTTGAACAAAAATAATCTGAAAGTTTCACCTGGTGGCTGGTGTGACTTAATGATGTAAAAAAGACAAAGTGTCACCCGGCGGTGCACTTTGAAAAGAACAGCAATTCTGTTCACAGGCATACATGGCAGGGTGCCTGAGACCCCATGGGTCGCACGCAGTGTTTGACAAGGCCCGAGTGAACACAGAGTGCGTGCAGAAACATGGAAAAAAGTGTTAGTTGCAAAGGCGACGCGCGCCTGGCCGGCTGCTTCCTTCCGTGCGATCGCCAAAAAGGTCGGTTCCGTTTTCTTTGTTTGCGAAAGATCTGTGTTTGTTGTCCGACGCGGGAGGGCCCTCGGCGGGCCAGCGTCTGCTGGTGTGCAGGCTGAGCGGTTGTCCCTCCCTCTTCTGTGCCCTCCGGGTCGCAGACGGACATGAGCATGTTCGAGTGGTGGCTGGCGCACTCTCGAAGCGAGACGACGCCGTGTGAGCCCGAGGCGCCGATCATGTCAACCGAGTGGCACGATTTTACAGTGGAGGAGCGGGTGTCGGTCGCCAGGTCCGCCGCCTCGACCCTGAGAGTCTCATCCAGCAAGCTCTCTGGGCGCCAGAACCCGCTCCTTCGGCTGAACGCACCATTTCTCGGGCATAAAATAAGACGAAGGTGCACGCGGCAACCCCAGAGTTGCTCC
>JANJGN010001851.1:0-103852 GCA_026770705.1 Isurus oxyrinchus | reverse complement strand
AGTGTGGGTTTGTGATGTGTGAGTGTGGGTGTGTGAGTGGGTGTGAGTGTGGGTGTGAGTGTGGGTGTGAGTGTGGGTGTGAGTGTGGGTGTGAGTGTGGGTGTGGGTGTGCGTGTGGGTGTTATCTGTGGTGTGAGTGTGGATGTGATGTGTGTGTGAGTGTGAGTGTGAGTGAGTGTGAGTGTGAGTGTGAGTGTGAGTGTGGGTGTGGGTGTGGGTGTGGGTGTGATGTGTGAGTGAGTGTGATGTGTGTGTGATGTGGTGAATGAGTGTGGGTGTGAGTGAGTGTGGGTGTGATGTGTGGGTGAGTGGGTGTGATGTGGGTGTGATGTGTGAGAGTGTGTGGGTGTGATGTGTGAGTGTGGGTGTGATGTGTGAGCGTGAGTGTGAGTGTGGGTGTGGGTGTGATGTGTGAGTGAGTGTGGGTGTGATGTGTGAGTGAGTGTGGGTGTGATGTGTGAGTGAGTGTGGGTGTGATGTGTGAGTGAGTGTGGGTGTGAGTGTGGGTGTGGGTGTGAGGTGTGAGTGTGGGTGTGAGTGTGAGTGTGGCTGTGAGTGTGGCTGTGAGTGTGCCTGTGAGTGTGGCTGTGAGTGTGGCTGTGTGAGTGTGATGTGTGAGTGAGTGTGGGTGTGATGTGGTGAGTGAGTGTGGGTGTGGGTGTGATGTGTGAGTATGAGTGTGGGTGTGATGTGTGAGTGTGGGGGTGAGTGTGGGTGTGAGAGTGAGTGTAGGTGTGGGTGTGATGTGTGAGCGTGGGTGTGATGTGTGAGCGTGAGTGTGGGTGTGTGAGTGGGCGTGAGTGTGGGCGTGAGTGTGGGCGTGAGTGTGGGCGTGAGGGTGGGCGTGAGGGTGGGTGTGGATGTGAGTGTGGATGTGAGTGTGGGTGTGAGTGTGTGAGTGAGTGTGAGTGTGGGTGTGATGTGTGAGTGTGGGGGTGAGTGTGGGTGTGAGTGAGTGTGGGTATGATGTGTGAGTGTGGGTGTGATGTGTGAGCGTGAGTGTGGGTGTGAGTGTGGGTGTGATGTGTGGGTGTGATGTGTGGGTGTGAGTGTGGGTGTGATGTGTGAGTGATGTGTGACTGTGGGTGTGATGTGTGAGTGAGTGTGGGTGTGAGTGGGTGTGGATGTGAGTGTGGGTGTGAGTGTGGATGTGTGAGTGGGTGTGAGTGTGGATGTGTGAGTGGGTGTGAGTGTGGGTGTGGGTGTGAGTGTGAGTGTGAGGGTATGTGTGAGTGTGATGTGTGGGTGTGATGTATGATTGTGATGTATGGGTGTGATGTGTGATTCTGATGTGTGGGTATGAGTGTGATGTGTGGGTGTGATGTGTGGGTGTGATGTGTGAGTGTGATGTGTGAGTGTGATGTGTGAGTGTGATGTGTGAGTGTGAGGTGTGGGTGTGATGTGTGGGTGTAATTGTGTGAGTGTGATGTCTGAGTGTGATGTCTGAGTGTGATATGTGAGTGTGATGTGTGGGTGTGATGTGTGGGTGTGATGTGTGAGTGAGTGTGGGTGTGGGGTGTGGGAGGGATGTGTGACTGTGTGAGTGTGAGAGTGTGAGCGCGTGTGTGTGCATGTGAGTGTGGGTGTGAGTGTGGGTGTGATGTGTGGGTGTGTGTGAGGGTGTGAGGTGTGGGTGTGAGTGTGATATGTGAGTGTGATATGTGAGTGTGATGTGTGAGTGTGATGTGTGAGTGTGATGTGTGAGTGTGATGTGTGTGTGGGTGAGTGTGGGTGAGAGTGTGGGTGAGGAGTGTGGGTGAGAGTGTGGGTGAGTGTGGGTGAGAGTGTGGGTGAGAGTGTGGGTGAGAGTGTGGGTGAGAGTGTGGGTTGAGAGTGTGGGTGTGATGTGAGGGTGTGATGTGAGGGTGTGATGTGAGGGTGTGATGTGAGGGTGTGATGTGAGGGTGTGATGTGAGGGTGTGATGTGAGGGTGTGTGTGAGGGTGTGTGTGAGGGTGTGAGGTGTGGGTGTGAGGTGTGGGTGTGAGGTGTGGGTGTGAGTGTGATATGTGTGATGTGTGAGTGGGTGTGGGTGTGAGTGTGAGTGTGGGTGTGGGTGAGAGTGAGTGTGGGGTGTGATGTGTGAGTGAGTGTGGGTGTGGGTGTGATGTGTGGGTGTGGGTGTGATGTGTGAGTGTGATGTGTGAGTGTGATGTGTGGGTGTGATGTGTGATGTGTGGGTCTGAGTGTGATGTCTGAGTGTGATGTGTGAGTGTGATGTGTGAATGAGTGTGTGTGGGTGTGATGTGTGAGTGAGTGTGGGTGAGTGTGGGTGTGATGTGTGAGTGAGTGTGGGTGTGATGTGTGGGTGTGTGAGTGGGTGTGATGTGTAAGTGTGAGTGTGGGTGTGAGTGTGAGTGTGGGTGTGAGTGGTGGGTGTGATGTGTGGGTGTGAGTGTGAGGATGTGTGTGAGTGTGAGGTGTGGGTGTGATGTGTGAGTGTGATGTGTGGGTGTGATGTCTGAGTGTGATGTGTGAGTGTGATGTGTGAATGAGTGTGTGTGGGTGTGAGTGTGGGTGTGATGTGTGAGTGAGTGTGGGTGAGTGTGGGTGTGGGTGTGATGTGTGCGTGTGGGTGTGTGAGTGGCTGTGTGAGTGGGTGTGAGTGTGGGTGTGAGTGTGATGTGTGTGAGTGTGGGTGTGATGTGTGAGTGAGTGTGGGTGTGGGTGTGGGTGTGGGTGTGGGTGTGATGTGTGGGTGTGGGTGGGGGTGTGAGTGTGAATGTGGGTGTGTGTGTGGGTGTGGGTGTGTGTGTGATGTGTGAGTGAGTGTGATGTGAGTGTGAGTGTGGGTGTGATTGTGTGAGTGATTGTGGGTGAGTGTGGGTGTGATGTGTGAGAGTGTGTGGGTGTGATGTGTGAGAGTGTGTGGGTGTGATATGTAAGTGTGGGTGTGAGATTGAGTGTGGGTGTGATGTGTGAGCGTGAGTGTGGGTGGTGTGAGTGGCTGTGTGAGTGGGTGTGTGTGGGTGTGAGTGTGGATGTGAGTGTGTGTGTGAGTGTGATGTGTGTGAGTGTGGGTGTGATGTGTGAGTGAGTGTGGGTGTGGGTGTGGGTGTGATGTGTGGGTGTGGGTGGGGGTGTGAGTGTGGGTGTGATGTGTGAGTGTGGGTGTGATGTGTGAGTGTGGGTGTGATGTGTGAGTGTGGGTGTGACGTGTGGGTGTGATGTGTGAGTGTGAGGGTGTGTGTGGGTGTGATGTGTGATTGTGATGTGTGATATGTGAGTGTGGTGTGTGAGTGTGTGTGGGTGTGATGTTGAGTGAATGTGAGTGTAAGTGTGGGTGTGAGTGAGTGTGGGTGTGAGTGAGTGTGGGTGTGAGTGAGTGTGGGTGAGTGTGGGTGTGATGTGTGAGAGTGTGTGGGTGTGATGTGTGAGTGTGGTTGTGAGTGTGGGTGTGAGAGTTAGTGTGGGTGTGATGTGTGAGTGTGGGTGTGTGAGTGGGTGTGAGTGTGGGTGTGAGTGTGGGTGTGAGTGTGGGTGTGAGTGTGGGTGTGAGTGTGGGTGTGAGTGTGGGTGTGAGTGTGGGTGTGAGTGTGGGTGTGAGTGTGGGTGTGCGTGTGGGTGTTATCTGTGGGTGTGAGTGTGGATGTGATGTGTGTGTGGGTCTGAGTGTGAGTGTGAGTGTGAGTGTGAGTGTGAGTGTGAGTGTGAGTGTGGGTGTGGGTGTGAGTGTGATGTGTGAGTGAGTGTGATGTGTGTGTGATGTGATGAATGAGTGTGGGTGTGAGTGAGTGTGGGTGTGATGTGTGGGTGAGTGGGTGTGATGTGGGTGTGATGTGTGAGAGTGTGTGGGTGTGATGTGTGAGTGTGGGTGTGATGTGTGAGCGTGAGTGTGGGTGTGAGTGTGAGTGTGGGTGTGGGTGTGATGTGTGAGTGAGTGTGGGTGTGATGTGTGAGTGAGTGTGGGTGTGATGTGTGAGTGAGTGTGGGTGTGATGTGTGAGTGAGTGTGGGTGTGATGTGTGAGTGAGTGTGGGTGTGAGTGTGAGTGTGAGTGTGAGTGTGGCTGTGAGTGTGGCTGTGAGTGTGCCTGTGAGTGTGGCTGTGAGTGTGATGTGTGAGTGAGTGTGGGTGTGGGTGTGATGTGTGAGTATGAGTGTGGGTGTGATGTGTGAGTGTGGGTGTGAGAGTGAGTGTAGGGTGTGGGTGTGATGTGTGAGCGTGAGTGTGGGTGTGTGAGTGGGTGTGTGAGTGGGTGTGGGTTGATGCGTGGGTGTGGGCGTGAGTGTGGGCGTGAGTGTGGGCGTGAGTGTGAGTGTGGCTGTGAGTGTGCCTGTGAGTGTGGCTGTGTGAGTGAGTGTGGGTGTGAGTGTGGGTGTGGGTGTGGGTGTTATCTGTGGGTGTGAGTGTGGATGTGATGTGTGTGTGAGTGTGAGTGTGAGTGTGAGTGTGAGTGTGAGTGTGAGTGTGGGTGTGGGTGTGGGTGTGGGTGTGAGTGTGATGTGTGAGTGAGTGTGATGTGTGTGTGATGTGTGAATGAGTGTGGGTGTGAGTGAGTGTGGGTGTGATGTGTGGGTGAGTGGGTGTGATGTGGGTGTGATGTGTGAGAGTGTGTGGGTGTGATGTGTGAGTGTGGGTGTGATGTGTGAGCGTGAGTGTGGGTGTGAGTGTGAGTGTGGGTGTGGGTGTGATGTGTGAGTGAGTGTGGGTGTGATGTGTGAGTGAGTGTGGGTGTGATGTGTGAGTGAGTGTGGGTGTGATGTGTGAGTGAGTGTGGGTGTGATGTGTGAGTGAGTGTGGGTGTGGGTGTGGGTGTGGGTGTGAGTGTGGGTGTGAGTGTGAGTGTGGGTGTGAGTGTGAGTGTGGCTGTGAGTGTGGCTGTGAGTGTGGCTGTGAGTGTGCCTGTGAGTGTGGCTGTGAGTGTGATGTGTGAGTGAGTGTGGGTGTGGGTGTGATGTGTGAGTATGAGTGTGGGTGTGATGTGTGAGTATGGGGGTGAGTGTGGGTGTGAGAGTGAGTGTAGGGTGTGGGTGTGATGTGTGAGCGTGAGTGTGGGTGTGTGAGTGGGTGTGTGAGTGGGTGTGGGTTGATGCGTGGGTGTGGGCGTGAGTGTGGGCGTGAGTGTGGGCGTGAGTGTGAGTGTGGCTGTGAGTGTGCCTGTGAGTGTGGCTGTGTGAGTGTGATGTGTGAGTGAGTGTGGGTGTGATGTGTGAGTGAGTGTGGGTGTGGGTGTGATGTGTGAGTATGAGTGTGGGTGTGATGTGTGAGTGTGGGGGTGAGTGTGGGTGTGAGAGTGAGTGTAGGGTGTGGGTGTGATGTGTGAGCGTGGGTGTGGGTGTGTGAGTGGGTGTGGGTGTGGGCGTGAGTGTGGGCGTGAGTGTGGGCGTGAGGGTGGGCGTGAGGGTGGGTGTGGATGTGAGTGTGGATGTGAGTGTGGGTGTGAGTGTGTGAGTGAGTGTGAGTGTGGGTGTGATGTGTGAGTGTGGGGGTGAGTGTGGGTGTGAGTGAGTGTGGGTATGATGTGTGAGTGTGGGTGTGATGTGTGAGCGTGAGTGTGGGTGTGAGTGTGGGTGTGATGTGTGGGTGTGAGTGTGGGTGTGATGTGTGAGTGATGTGTGACTGTGGGTGTGATGTGTGAGTGAGTGTGGGTGTGAGTGTGGGTGTGAGTGGGTGTGGATGTGAGTGTGGGTGTGAGTGTGGATGTGTGAGTGGGTGTGAGTGTGGATGTGTGAGTGGGTGTGAGTGTGGGTGTGAGTGTGAGTGTGAGGGTATGTGTGAGTGTGATGTGTGGGTGTGATGTATGATTGTGATGTATGGGTGTGATGTGTGATTCTGATGTGTGGGTGTGAGTGTGATGTGTGGGTGTGATGTGTGGGTGTGATGTGTGAGTGTGATGTGTGAGTGTGATGTGTGAGTGTGATGTGTGAGTGTGATGTGTGAGTGTGATGTGTGAGTGTGAGGTGTGGGTGTGATGTGTGGGTGTATTGTGTGAGTGTGATGTCTGAGTGTGATATGTGAGTGTGATATGTGAGTGTGATGTGTGGGTGTGATGTGTGAGTGAGTGTGGGTGTGGGTGTGGGAGGGATGTGTGACTGTGTGAGTGTGAGAGTGTGAGTGTGGGTGTGAGTGTGGGTGTGATGTGTGGGTGTGAGTGTGAGGGTGTGTGTGAGGGTGTGAGGTGTGGGTGTGAGTGTGATATGTGAGTGTGATATGTGAGTGTGATGTGTGAGTGTGATGTGTGAGTGTGATGTGTGAGTATGATGTGTGTGTGGGTGAGTGTGGGTGAGAGTGTGGGTGAGAGTGTGGGTGAGAGTGTGGGTGAGAGTGTGGGTGAGAGTGTGGGTGAGAGTGTGGGTGTGAGTGTGGGTGTGATGTGAGGGTGTGATGTGAGGGTGTGATGTGAGGGTGTGTGTGAGGGTGTGTGTGAGGGTGTGAGGTGTGGGTGTGAGGTGTGGGTGTGAGTGTGATATGTGTGATGTGTGAGTGGGTGTGGGTGTGAGTGTGAGTGTGAGTGTGGGTGTGGGTGAGAGTGAGTGTGGGTGTGATGTGTGAGTGAGTGTGGGTGTGGGTGTGATGTGTGGGTGTGGGTGTGATGTGTGAGTGTGATGTGTGGGTGTGATGTGTGATGTGTGGGTGTGAGTGTGATGTCTGAGTGTGATGTGTGAGTGTGATGTGTGAATGAGTGTGTGTGGGTGTGATGTGTGAGTGAGTGTGGGTGAGTGTGGGTGTGATGTGTGAGTGAGTGTGGGTGTGGGTGTGATGTGTGGGTGTGTGAGTGGGTGTGATGTGTAAGTGTGAGTGTGGGTGTGAGTGTGAGTGTGGGTGTGAGTGTGGGTGTGATGTGTGGGTGTGAGTGTGAGGATGTGTGTGAGTGTGAGGTGTGGGTGTGATGTGTGAGTGTGATGTGTGGGTGTGATGTCTGAGTGTGATGTGTGAGTGTGATGTGTGAATGAGTGTGTGTGGGTGTGAGTGTGGGTGTGATGTGTGAGTGAGTGTGGGTGAGTGTGGGTGTGGGTGTGATGTGTGCGTGTGGGTGTGTGAGTGGCTGTGTGAGTGGGTGTGAGTGTGGGTGTGAGTGTGAGTGTGGGTGTGGGTGTGGGTGTGGGTGTGAGTGTGATGTGTGAGTGAGTGTGATGTGTGTGTGATGTGTGAATGAGTGTGGGTGTGAGTGAGTGTGGGTGTGATGTGTGGGTGAGTGGGTGTGATGTGGGTGTGATGTGTGAGAGTGTGTGGGTGTGATGTGTGAGTGTGGGTGTGATGTGTGAGCGTGAGTGTGGGTGTGAGTGTGAGTGTGGGTGTGGGTGTGATGTGTGAGTGAGTGTGGGTGTGATGTGTGAGTGAGTGTGGGTGTGATGTGTGAGTGAGTGTGGGTGTGATGTGTGAGTGAGTGTGGGTGTGATGTGTGAGTGAGTGTGGGTGTGGGGTGTGGGTGTGGGTGTGAGTGTGGGTGTGAGTGTGAGTGTGGGTGTGAGTGTGAGTGTGGCTGTGAGTGTGGCTGTGAGTGTGGCTGTGAGTGTGCCTGTGAGTGTGGCTGTGAGTGTGATGTGTGAGTGAGTGTGGGTGTGGGTGTGATGTGTGAGTATGAGTGTGGGTGTGATGTGTGAGTATGGGGGTGAGTGTGGGTGTGAGAGTGAGTGTAGGGTGTGGGTGTGATGTGTGAGCGTGAGTGTGGGTGTGTGAGTGGGTGTGTGAGTGGGTGTGGGTTGATGCGTGGGTGTGGGCGTGAGTGTGGGCGTGAGTGTGGGCGTGAGTGTGAGTGTGGCTGTGAGTGTGCCTGTGAGTGTGGCTGTGTGAGTGTGATGTGTGAGTGAGTGTGGGTGTGATGTGTGAGTGAGTGTGGGTGTGGGTGTGATGTGTGAGTATGAGTGTGGGTGTGATGTGTGAGTGTGGGGGGTGAGTGTGGGTGTGAGAGTGAGTGTAGGGTGTGGGTGTGATGTGTGAGCGTGGGTGTGGGTGTGTGAGTGGGTGTGGGTGTGGGCGTGAGTGTGGGCGTGAGTGTGGGCGTGAGGGTGGGCGTGAGGGTGGGTGTGGATGTGAGTGTGGATGTGAGTGTGGGTGTGAGTGTGTGAGTGAGTGTGAGTGTGGGTGTGATGTGTGAGTGTGGGGGTGAGTGTGGGTGTGAGTGAGTGTGGGTATGATGTGTGAGTGTGGGTGTGATGTGTGAGCGTGAGTGTGGGTGTGAGTGTGGGTGTGATGTGTGGGTGTGAGTGTGGGTGTGATGTGTGAGTGATGTGTGACTGTGGGTGTGATGTGTGAGTGAGTGTGGGTGTGAGTGTGGGTGTGAGTGGGTGTGGATGTGAGTGTGGGTGTGAGTGTGGATGTGTGAGTGGGTGTGAGTGTGGATGTGTGAGTGGGTGTGAGTGTGGGTGTGAGTGTGAGTGTGAGGGTATGTGTGAGTGTGATGTGTGGGTGTGATGTATGATTGTGATGTATGGGTGTGATGTGTGATTCTGATGTGTGGGTGTGAGTGTGATGTGTGGGTGTGATGTGTGGGTGTGATGTGTGAGTGTGATGTGTGAGTGTGATGTGTGAGTGTGATGTGTGAGTGTGATGTGTGAGTGTGATGTGTGAGTGTGAGGTGTGGGTGTGATGTGTGGGTGTATTGTGTGAGTGTGATGTCTGAGTGTGATATGTGAGTGTGATATGTGAGTGTGATGTGTGGGTGTGATGTGTGAGTGAGTGTGGGTGTGGGTGTGGGAGGGATGTGTGACTGTGTGAGTGTGAGAGTGTGAGTGTGGGTGTGAGTGTGGGTGTGATGTGTGGGTGTGAGTGTGAGGGTGTGTGTGAGGGTGTGAGGTGTGGGTGTGAGTGTGATATGTGAGTGTGATATGTGAGTGTGATGTGTGAGTGTGATGTGTGAGTGTGATGTGTGAGTATGATGTGTGTGTGGGTGAGTGTGGGTGAGAGTGTGGGTGAGAGTGTGGGTGAGAGTGTGGGTGAGAGTGTGGGTGAGAGTGTGGGTGAGAGTGTGGGTGAGAGTGTGGGTGTGAGTGTGGGTGTGATGTGAGGGTGTGATGTGAGGGTGTGATGTGAGGGTGTGTGTGAGGGTGTGTGTGAGGGTGTGAGGTGTGGGTGTGAGGTGTGGGTGTGAGTGTGATATGTGTGATGTGTGAGTGGGTGTGGGTGTGAGTGTGAGTGTGAGTGTGGGTGTGGGTGAGAGTGAGTGTGGGTGTGATGTGTGAGTGAGTGTGGGTGTGGGTGTGATGTGTGGGTGTGGGTGTGATGTGTGAGTGTGATGTGTGGGTGTGATGTGTGATGTGTGGGTGTGAGTGTGATGTCTGAGTGTGATGTGTGAGTGTGATGTGTGAATGAGTGTGTGTGGGTGTGATGTGTGAGTGAGTGTGGGTGAGTGTGGGTGTGATGTGTGAGTGAGTGTGGGTGTGGGTGTGATGTGTGGGTGTGTGAGTGGGTGTGATGTGTAAGTGTGAGTGTGGGTGTGAGTGTGAGTGTGGGTGTGAGTGTGGGTGTGATGTGTGGGTGTGAGTGTGAGGATGTGTGTGAGTGTGAGGTGTGGGTGTGATGTGTGAGTGTGATGTGTGGGTGTGATGTCTGAGTGTGATGTGTGAGTGTGATGTGTGAATGAGTGTGTGTGGGTGTGAGTGTGGGTGTGATGTGTGAGTGAGTGTGGGTGAGTGTGGGTGTGGGTGTGATGTGTGCGTGTGGGTGTGTGAGTGGCTGTGTGAGTGGGTGTGAGTGTGGGTGTGAGTGTGATGTGTGTGAGTGTGGGTGTGATGTGTGAGTGAGTGTGGGTGTGGGTGTGATGTGTGGGTGTGGGTGGGGGTGTGAGTGTGAATGTGGGTGTGTGTGTGGGTGTGGGTGTGTGTGTGATGTGTGAGTGAGTGTGATGTGAGTGTGGGTGTGATGTGTGAGTGAGTGTGGGTGAGTGTGGGTGTGATGTGTGAGAGTGTGTGGGTGTGATGTGTGAGAGTGTGTGGGTGTGATATGTAAGTGTGGGTGTGAGATTGAGTGTGGGTGTGATGTGTGAGCGTGAGTGTGGGAGTGTGAGTGGCTGTGTGAGTGGGTGTGTGTGGGTGTGAGTGTGGATGTGAGTGTGTGTGTGAGTGTGATGTGTGTGAGTGTGGGTGTGATGTGTGAGTGTGGGTGTGATGTGTGACTGTGGGTGTGACGTGTGGGTGTGATGTGTGAGTGTGAGGGTGTGTGTGGGTGTGATGTGTGATTGTGATGTGTGATATGTGAGTGTGGTGTGTGAGTGTGTGTGGGTGTGATGTGTGAGTGAATGTGAGTGTAAGTGTGGGTGTGAGTGAGTGTGGGTGTGAGTGAGTGTGGGTGAGTGTGGGTGTGATGTGTGAGAGTGTGTGGGTGTGATGTGTGAGTGTGGTTGTGAGTGTGGGTGTGAGAGTTAGTGTGGGTGTGATGTGTGAGTGGGTGTGAGTGTGGGTGTGAGTGTGGGTGTGAGTGTGGGTGTGAGTGTGGGTGTGAGTGTGGGTGTGAGTGTGGGTGTGGGTGTGCGTGTGGGTGTGATCTGTGGGTGTGAGTGTGGATGTGATGTGTGTGTTGGTCTGAGTGTGAGTGTGAGTGTGGGTGTGGGTGTGGGTGTGATGTGTGAGTGAGTGTGATGTGTGAATGAGTGTGGGTGTGAGTGAGTGTGGGTGTGATGTGTGGGTGAGTGGGTGTGATGTGGGTGTGATGTGTGAGAGTGTGTGGGTGTGATGTGTGAGTGTGGGTGTGATGTGTGAGCGTGAGTGTGGGTGTGAGTGTGAGTGTGGGTGTGGGTGTGATGTGTGAGTGTGGGTGTGGGTGTGATGTGTGAGTGAGTGTGGGTGTGATGTGTGAGTGAGTGTGGGTGTGATGTGTGAGTGAGTGTGGGTGTGAGTGTGGGTGTGGGTGTGAGTGTGGGTGTGAGTGTGCCTGTGAGTGTGGCTGTGAGTGTGGCTGTGTGAGTGTGATGTGTGAGTGAGTGTGGGTGTGATTTGTGAGTGAGTGTGGGTGTGGGTGTGATGTGTGAGTATGAGTGTGGGTGTGATGTGTGAGTGTGGGGGTGAGTGTGGGTGTGAGAGTGAGTGTAGGGTGTGGGTGTGATGTGTGAGCGTGAGTGTGGGTGTGTGAGTGGGTGTGTGAGTGGGTGTGGGTTGATGCGTGGGTGTGGGCGTGAGTGTGGGCGTGAGTGTGAGTGTGGCTGTGAGTGTGGCTGTGAGTGTGCCTGTGAGTGTGGCTGTGAGTGTGGCTGTGTGAGTGTGATGTGTGAGTGAGTGTGGGTGTGATGTGTGAGTGAGTGTGGGTGTGGGTGTGATGTGTGAGTATGAGTGTGGGTGTGATGTGTGAGTGTGGGGGTGAGTGTGGGTGTGAGAGTGAGTGTAGGGTGTGGGTGTGATGTGTGAGCGTGGGTGTGATGTGTGAGCGTGAGTGTGGGTGTGTGAGTGGGTGTGGGTGTGGGCGTGAGTGTGGGCGTGAGTGTGGGCGTGAGGGTGGGCGTGAGGGTGGGTGTGGATGTGAGTGTGGATGTGAGTGTGGGTGTGAGTGTGTGAGTGAGTGTGAGTGTGGGTGTGATGTGTGAGTGTGGGGGTGAGTGTGGGTGTGAGTGAGTGTGGGTATGATGTGTGAGTGTGGGTGTGATGTGTGAGCGTGAGTGTGGGTGTGATGTGTGGGTGTGATGTGTGGGTGTGAGTGTGGGTGTGATGTGTGAGTGATGTGTGACTGTGGGTGTGATGTGTGAGTGAGTGTGGGTGTGGGTGTGAGTGTGGGTGTGAGTGGGTGTGGATGTGAGTGTGGGTGTGAGTGTGGATGTGTGAGTGGGTGTGAGTGTGGATGTGTGAGTGGGTGTGAGTGTGGGTGTGGGTGTGAGTGTGAGTGTGAGGGTATGTGTGAGTGTGATGTGTGGGTGTGATGTATGATTGTGATGTATGGGTGTGATGTGTGATTCTGATGTGTGGGTGTGGGTGTGATGTGTGGGTGTGATGTGTGAGTGTGATGTGTGAGTGTGATGTGTGGGTGTATTGTGTGAGTGTGATGTCTGAGTGTGATATGTGAGTGTGATGTGTGGGTGTGATGTGTGAGTGAGTGTGGGTGTGGGTGTGGGAGGGATGTGTGACTGTGTGAGTGTGAGAGTGTGAGCGCGTGTGTGTGCATGTGAGTGTGGGTGTGAGTGTGGGTGTGATGTGTGGGTGTGAGTGTGAGGGTGTGTGTGAGGGTGTGAGGTGTGGGTGTGAGTGTGATATGTGAGTGTGATATGTGAGTGTGATATGTGAGTGTGATATGTGAGTGTGATGTGTGAGTATGATGTGTGTGTGGGTGAGTGTGGGTGAGAGTGTGGGTGAGAGTGTGGGTGTGAGTGTGGGTGTGATGTGTGGGTGTGATGTGTGGGTGTGATGTGAGGGTGTGATGTGAGGGTGTGATGTGAGGGTGTGATGTGAGGGTGTGTGTGAGGGTGTGTGTGAGGGTGTGTGTGAGGGTGTGTGTGAGGGTGTGTGTGAGGGTGTGTGTGAGGGTGTGTGGTGTGGGTGTGAGGTGTGGGTGTGAGGTGTGGGTGTGAGTGTGATATGTGTGATGTGTGAGTGGGTGTGAGTGTGAGTGTGAGTGTGGGTGTGGGTGAGAGTGAGTGTGGGTGTGATGTGTGAGTGAGTGTGGGTGTGGGTGTGATGTGTGGGTGTGGGGTGTGATGTGTGAGTGTGATGTGTGAGTGTGATGTGTGAGTGTGATGTGTGAGTGTGATGTGTGATGTGTGGGTGTGAGTGTGATGTCTGAGTGTGATGTGTGAGTGTGATGTGTGAGTGTGATGTGTGAATGAGTGTGTGTGGGTGTGATGTGTGAGTGAGTGTGGGTGAGTGTGGGTGTGATGTGTGAGTGAGTGTGGGTGTGGGTGTGATGTGTGGGTGTGTGAGTGGGTGTGATGTGTAAGTGTGAGTGTGGGTGTGAGTGTGAGTGTGGGTGTGAGTGTGGGTGTGATGTGTGGGTGTGAGTGTGAGGATGTGTGTGAGTGTGAGGTGTGGGTGTGATGTGTGAGTGTGATGTGTGGGTGTGATGTCTGAGTGTGATGTGTGAGTGTGATGTGTGAATGAGTGTGTGTGGGTGTGAGTGTGGGTGTGATGTGTGAGTGAGTGTGGGTGAGTGTGGGTGTGGGTGTGATGTGTGTGAGTGTGGGTGTGATGTGTGAGTGAGTGTGGGTGTGGGTGTGGGTGTGGGTGTGATGTGTGGGTGTGGGTGGGGGTGTGAGTGTGAATGTGGGTGTGTGTGTGGGTGTGGGTGTGTGTGTGATGTGTGAGTGAGTGTGATGTGAGTGTGAGTGTGGGTGTGATGTGTGAGTGAGTGTGGGTGAGTGTGGGTGTGATGTGTGAGAGTGTGTGGGTGTGATGTGTGAGAGTGTGTGGGTGTGATATGTAAGTGTGGGTGTGAGATTGAGTGTGGGTGTGATGTGTGAGCGTGAGTGTGGGTGTGTGAGTGGCTGTGTGAGTGGGTGTGTGTGGGTGTGAGTGTGGATGTGAGTGTGTGTGTGAGTGTGATGTGTGTGAGTGTGGGTGTGATGTGTGAGTGAGTGTGGGTGTGGGTGTGGGTGTGATGTGTGGGTGTGGGTGGGGGTGATGTGTGAGTGTGGGTGTGATGTGTGAGTGTGGGTGTGATGTGTGACTGTGGGTGTGACGTGTGGGTGTGATGTGTGAGTGTGAGGGTGTGTGTGGGTGTGATGTGTGGGTGTGATGTCTGAGTGTGATGTGTGAATGAGTGTGTGTGGGTGTGAGTGTGGGTGTGATGTGTGGGTGAGTGTGGGTGTGGGTGTGATGTGTGCGTGTGGGTGTGTGTGGGTGTGAGTGTGGGTGTGAGTGTGGGTGTGAGGTGTGGGTGTGATGTGTGAGTGTGGGTGTGATGTGTGAGTGTGATGTGTGGGTGTGGGTGTGAGTGTGGGTGTGATGTGTGGGTGTGAGTGTGGGTGTGATGTGTGAGTGATGTGTGACTGTGGGTGTGATGTGTGAGTGAGTGTGGGTGTGATGTGTGAGTGAGAGTTTGGGTGTGATGTGTGAGTGTGGGTGTGGGTGTGAGAGTGAGTGTGGGTGTGATGTGTGAGCGTTAGCGTGAGTGTGGGTGTGAATGTGATGTGTGGGTGTGAGTGTGGGTGTGGGTGTGAGTGTGGGTGTGAGGTGTGAGTGTGAGGGTGAGTGTGAGGGTGAGTGTGGGTGTGAGTTTGGGTGTGGGTGTGAGTGTGGGTGTGTGTGGGTGTGAGTGAGGGTGTGATGTGTGAGTGTGGGTGTGGGTGTGAGTGTGGGTGTGAGTGTGGGTGTGATGTGTGAGTGTGGGTGTGATGTGAGAGTGTGAGTTTGGGTGTGAGCGTTAGTGTGAGTGTGGGTGTGTGAGTGGGTGTGTGAGTGGGTGTGTGTGTGGGTGTGTGAGTGTGGGTGTGTGTGTGGGTGTGATGTGTGGGTGTGAGTGTGGCTGTGTGTGGGTGTGAGTGTGGGTGTGAGTGTGGCTGTGTGGGTGTGAGTGTGGCTGTGTGGGTGTGATGTGTGAGTGTGGGTGTGATGTTGTGAGTGTGGGGGTGAGTGTGGGTGTGGGTGTGATGTGTGAGTGTGAGCGTGAGTGTGGGTGTGTGAGTGGGTGTGGGTGTGATGCGTGGGTGTGGCTGTGAGTGTGGCTGTGTGAGTGTGGCTGTGAGTGTGATGTGTGAGTGAGTGTGGGTGTGATGTGTGAGTATGAGTGTGGGTGTGGGTGTGATGTGTGAGTATGAGTGTGTGTGTGCTGTGTGAGTGTGGCTGTGAGTGTGGCTGTGTGGGTGTGATGTGTGAGTGAGTGTGGGGGTGAGTGTGGGTGTGAGAGTGAGTGTGGGTGTGATGTGTGAGCGTGAGTGTGTGTGTGTGAGTGGATGTGAGTGTGTGTGTGGGTGTGAGTGTGTGAGTGAGTGTGGGTGTGATATGTGAGTGTGGGGGTGAGTGTGGGTGTGAGAGTGAGTGTGAGTGTGATGTGTGAGTGTGGGTGAGAGTGTGGGTGAGAGTGTGGGTGAGAGTGTGGGTGAGAGTGTGGGTGAGAGTGTGGGTGAGAGTGTGGGTGAGAGTGTGGGTGAGAGTGTGGGTGAGAGTGTGGGTGAGATGTGAGGGTGTGAGTGTGATGTGTGAGTGTGATGTGTGAGTGTGGGTGTGATGTGTGACAGTGTGAGTGTGGGTGTGAGTGTGGGTGTGATGTGTGACAGTGTGAGTGTGGGTGTGATGTGTGGGTGTGATGTGTGAGTATGAGTGTGGGTGTGATGTGTGGGTGTGAGAGTGAGTGTGGGTGTGGGTGTGATGTGTGACCGTGAGTGTGGGTGTGATGCGTGGGTGTGGGTGTGAGTGTGTGTGGATGTGAGTGTGGGTGTGTGTGTGAGTGAGTGTGGGTGTGGGTGTGATGTGTGTGAGTGTGGGTGTGATGTGTGAGCGTGAGCGTGAGTGTGGGTGTGATGTGTGGGTGTGGATGTGAGTGTGGGTGTGAGTGTGGGTGTGAGTGTGGGTGTGGGTGTGAGTGTGGGTGTGGGTGTGAGTGTGGGTGTGAGTGTGGGTGTGAGTGTGGGTGTGAGTGTGGGTGTGAGTGTGGGTGTGAGTGAGTGTGGGTGTGGGTGTGATGTGTGGGTGTGATGTGTGTGAGTGTGGGTGTGATGTGTGAGCGTGAGCATGAGTGTAGGTGTGAGTGTGGGTGTGGATGTGAGTGTGGGTGTGAGTGTGGATGTGTGAGTGTGGATGTGTGAGTGTGGATGTGTGAGTGTGGATGTGTGAGTGTGGATGTGTGGGTGTGAGTGTGGGTGTGGGTGTGAGTGTGAGGGTGTGTTTGAGTGTGATGTGTGGGTGTGATGTATGATTGTGATGTGTGGGTGTGGGTGTGGGAGGGATGTGTGACAGTGTGAGTGTGGTTGTGATGTGTGAGTGTGAGTGCATGTGGGTGTGAGTGTGTGTATGCATGTGAGTGTGGGTGTGAGTGTGAGGGTGTGTGTGAGGGTGTAGGTGTGGGTGTGATGTGTGTGAGTGTGGGTGTGATGTGTGAGCGTGGGTGTGATGTGTGGGTGTGATGTGTGAGTGTGGGTGTGAGTGTGGATGTGTGAGTGTGGATGTGTGAGTGTGGATGTGTGGGTGTGAGTGTGGGTGTGAGTGTGGGTGTGGGTGTGAGTGTGAGTGTGGGTGTGAGTGTGGGTGTGAGTGTGGGTGTGAGTGTGGGTGTGAGTGTGGGTGTGGGTGTGGGTGTGAGTGTGAGGGTGTGTTTGAGTGTGATTTGTGGTGTGATGTATGATTGTGATGTGTGGGTGTGGGTGTGATGTGTGAGTGTGGGTGTGATGTGTGAGTGTGGGTGTGAGTGTGGGTGTGATGTGTGAGTGAGTGTGGGTGTGGGTGTGATGTGTGGGTGTGATGTGTGAGTGTGGGTGTGATGTGTGAGTGTGGGTGTGATGTGTGAGTGTGATGTGTGAGTGTGGGTGTGATGTGTGAGTGTGGGTGAGTTGTGTGAGTGAGTGTGGGTGAGTTGTGTGAGTGAGTGTGGGTGTGAGTGTGAGAGTGGGTGTGGGTGTGAGTGTGAGTGTGAGTGTGGGTGTGGGTGTGGGTGTGAGTGTGAGTGTGGGTGTGATTGGGTGTGAGTGTGAGTGTGGGTGTGATGTGTGAGTGTGGGTGTGAGAGTGAGTGTGGGTGTGATGTGTGAGTGAGTGTGGGTGAGTTGTGTGAGTGAGTGTGGGTGTGGGTGTGATGTGTGGGTGTGGGTGTGATGTGTGGGTGTGGGTGTGATGTGTGAGTGTGGGTGTGATGTGTGAGTGAGTGTGGGTGAGTTGTGTGAGTGAGTGTGGGTGTGATGTGTGGGTGTGATGTGTGGGTGTGTGAGTGAGTGTGGGTGTGATGTGTGAGTGTGAATGTGGATGTGATGTGTGAGTGTGGGTGTGGGTCTGAGAGTGAGTGTGGGTGTGATGTGTGAGTGTTAGCGTGAGTGTGAGTGTGCGTGTGTGAGTGGGTGTGAATGTGATGTGTGGGTGTGAGTGTGGGTGTGAGCGTGGGTGTGGGTGTGAGTGTGCGTGTGAGTGTGCGTGTGGGTGTGATGTGTGGGTGTGATGTGTGAGTGTGGGTGTGATGGGTGGGTGTGAGTGTGGGTGTGGGTGTGATGTGAGTGTGGGTGTGATGTGAGTGTGGGTGTGTGTGGTTGTGAGTGCGGGTGTGGGTGTGGGTGTGATGTGTGGGTGTGATGTGTGGGTGTGATGTGTGGGTGTGATCTGTGGGTGTGGGTGTGGGTGTCGGTGTGATGTGTGAGTGTGGGTGTGTGTGGTTGTGAGTGCGGGTGTGGGTGTGATGTGTGAGTGTGGGTGTGGGTGTGAGTGTGGGTGTGAGTGTGGGTGTGAGTGTGGGTGTGAGTGTGTGTGGGTGTGGGTGTGTGTGTGATGTGTGAGTGTGATGTGTGAGTGTGATGTGTGTGTGTGAGTGTGGGTGTGATGTGTGAGTGAGTGTGGGTGTGGGTGTGATGTGTGAGTGAGTGTGGGTGTGATGTGTGCGTGAGTGTGGGTGTGGGTGTGATGTGTGCGTGTGGGTGTGAGTGTGAGTGTGACTGTGAGAGTGGGTGTGGGTGTGATGTGTGAGTGTGGGTGTGAGTGTGAGTGGGTGTGGGTGTGAGTGTGAGTGTGAGTGTGGGTGTGATTGGGTGTGAGTGTGAGTGTGGGTGTGATGTGTGACTGTGGGTGTGATGTGTGAGTGAGTGTGGGTGTGATGTGTGAGTGTGGGTGTGGGTGTGAGAGTGAGTGTGGGTGTGATGTGTGAGCGTTAGCGTGAGTGTGAGTGTGGGTGTGTGAGTGGGTGTGAATGTGATGTGTGGGTGTGAGTGTGGGTGTGATGTGTGGGTGTGAGTGTGAGTGTGGGTGTGGGTGTGGGTGTGAGTGTGGGTGTGATGTGTGAGTGTGGGTGTGAGTGTGGGTGTGGGTGTGATGTGAGTGTGGGTGTGATGTGAGTGTGGGTGTGTGTGGTTGTGAGTGCGGGTGTGGGTGTGATGTGTGAGTGTGGGTGTGATGTGTGAGTGTGGGTGTGAGTGTGGGTGTGAGTGAGTGTGGGTGTGGGTGTGATGTGTGGGTGTGATGTGTGAGTGTGGGTGTGATGTGTGAGTGTGATGTGTGAGTGTGGGTGTGATGTGTGAGTGTGGGTGTGATGTGTGAGTGAGTGTGGGTGAGTTGTGTGAGTGAGTGTGGGTGTGGGTGTGATGTGTGGGTGTGGGTGTGATGTGTGGGTGTGGGTGTGATGTGTGAGTGTGGGTGTGATGTGTGAGTGAGTGTGGGTGAGTTGTGTGAGTGAGTGTGGGTGTGGGTGTGATGTGTGGGTGTGGGTGTGATGTGTGGGTGTGTGTGAGTGTGGGTGTGATGTGTGAGTGTGAATGTGGATGTGATGTGTGAGTGTGGGTGTGGGTCTGGGAGTGAGTGTGGGTGTGATGTGTGAGTGTTAGCGTGAGTGTGAGTGTGGGTGTGTGAGTGGGTGTGAATGTGATGTGTGGGTGTGAGTGTGGGTGTGCGTGTGGGTGTGATGTGTGGGTGTGATGTGTGAGTGTGGGTGTGATGGGTGGGTGTGAGTGTGGGTGTGGGTGTGATGTGAGTGTGGGTGTGATGTGAGTGTGGGTGTGTGTGGTTGTGAGTGCGGGTGTGGGTGTGATGTGTGGGTGTGAGTGTGGGTGTGGGTGTGATGTGAGTGTGGGTGTGATGTGTGAGTGAGAGTGTGTGTGATGTGTGGGTGTGGGTGTGAGTGTGGATATGAGTGTGGGTATGAGTGGGTGTGAGTGTGATGTGTAAGTGTGGGTGTGAGTGTGGGTGTGATGTGTGAGTGAGTGTGGGTGTGAGTGTGTGTGTGGGTGTGATGTGTCAGTGTGGGTGTGAGTGTGGGTGTGAGAGTGAGTGTGGGTGTGGGTGTGATGTGTGAGCGTTAGCGTGAGTGTGAGTGTGGGTGTGTGAGTGGGTATGAGTGTGGGTGTGAGGTGTGGGTGTGGGTGTGGGTGTGATGTGTGAGGTGTGGGTGTGAGGTGTGAATGTGAGGTGTGAGTGTGAGTGTGGGTGTGTGAGTGGGTGTGAGGTGTGGGTGTGAGGTGTGGGTGTGAGGTGTGAATGTGAGGTGTGGGTGTGAGGTGTGAGTGTGGGTGTGAGGTGTGAATGTGAGGTGTGGGTGTGATTTGTGGGTGTGATTTGTGGGTGTGATTTGTGGGAGTGTGGGTGTGATTTGTGTGAGTGATGTGTGAGTGTGATGTGTGGGTGTGGGTGTGAGTGTGGGTGTGATGTGTGGGTGTGAGTGTGGGTGTGATGTGTGAGTGATGTGTGACTGTGGGTGTGATGTGTGAGTGAGTGTGGGTGTGATGTGTGAGTGTGAGTTTGGGTGTGATGTGTGAGTGTGGGTGTGGGTGTGAGAGTGAGTGTGGGTGTGATGTGTGAGCGTTAGCGTGAGTGTGGGTGTGAATGTGATGTGTGGGTGTGGGTGTGAGTGTGGGTGTGAGGTGTGAGTGTGAGGGTGAGTGTGAGGGTGAGTGTGGGTGTGAGTTTGGGTGTGAGGGTGAGTGTGGGTGTGAGTTTGGGTGTGGGTGTGAGTGTGGGTGTGTGTGGGTGTGAGTGAGGGTGTGATGTGTGGGTGTGGGTGTGAGTGTGGGTGTGAGTGTGGGTGTGATGTGTGAGTGTGGGTGTGATGTGAGAGTGTGAGTTTGGGTGTGAGCGTTAGTGTGAGTGTGGGTGTGTGAGTGGGTGTGTGAGTGGGTGTGTGTGTGGGTGTGTGAGTGTGGGTGTGATGTGTGGGTGTGAGTGTGGCTGTGTGTGGGTGTGAGTGTGGGTGTGAGTGTGGCTGTGTGGGTGTGATGTGTGAGTGTGGGTGTGATGTTGTGAGTGTGGGGGTGAGTGTGGGTGTGGGTGTGATGTGTGGGTGTGATGTGTGGGTGTGGGTGTGAGTGTGGGTGTGAGTGTGGGTGTGAGTGTGGGTGTGAGTGTGTGTGGGTGTGGGTGTGTGTGTGATGTGTGAGTGTGATGTGTGAGTGTGATGTGTGTGTGTGAGTGTGGGTGTGATGTGTGAGTGAGTGTGGGTGTGGGTGTGATGTGTGAGTGAGTGTGGGTGTGATGTGTGCGTGAGTGTGGGTGTGGGTGTGATGTGTGCGTGTGGGTGTGAGTGTGAGTGTGACTGTGAGAGTGGGTGTGGGTGTGATGTGTGAGTGTGGGTGTGAGTGTGAGTGGGTGTGGGTGTGAGTGTGAGTGTGAGTGTGGGTGTGATTGGGTGTGAGTGTGAGTGTGGGTGTGATGTGTGACTGTGGGTGTGATGTGTGAGTGAGTGTGGGTGTGATGTGTGAGTGTGGGTGTGGGTGTGAGAGTGAGTGTGGGTGTGATGTGTGAGCGTTAGCGTGAGTGTGAGTGTGGGTGTGTGAGTGGGTGTGAATGTGATGTGTGGGTGTGAGTGTGGGTGTGATGTGTGGGTGTGAGTGTGAGTGTGGGTGTGGGTGTGGGTGTGAGTGTGGGTGTGATGTGTGAGTGTGGGTGTGAGTGTGGGTGTGGGTGTGATGTGAGTGTGGGTGTGATGTGAGTGTGGGTGTGTGTGGTTGTGAGTGCGGGTGTGGGTGTGATGTGTGAGTGTGGGTGTGATGTGTGAGTGTGGGTGTGAGTGTGGGTGTGAGTGAGTGTGGGTGTGGGTGTGATGTGTGGGTGTGATGTGTGAGTGTGGGTGTGATGTGTGAGTGTGATGTGTGAGTGTGGGTGTGATGTGTGAGTGTGGGTGTGATGTGTGAGTGAGTGTGGGTGAGTTGTGTGAGTGAGTGTGGGTGTGGGTGTGATGTGTGGGTGTGGGTGTGATGTGTGGGTGTGGGTGTGATGTGTGAGTGTGGGTGTGATGTGTGAGTGAGTGTGGGTGAGTTGTGTGAGTGAGTGTGGGTGTGGGTGTGATGTGTGGGTGTGGGTGTGATGTGTGGGTGTGTGTGAGTGTGGGTGTGATGTGTGAGTGAGTGTGGGTGAGTTGTGTGAGTGAGTGTGGGTGTGGGTGTGATGTGTGGGTGTGGGTGTGATGTGTGGGTGTGTGTGAGTGTGGGTGTGATGTGAGAGTGTGAATGTGGATGTGATGTGTGAGTGTGGGTGTGGGTCTGGGAGTGAGTGTGGGTGTGATGTGTGAGTGTTAGCGTGAGTGTGAGTGTGGGTGTGTGAGTGGGTGTGAATGTGATGTGTGGGTGTGAGTGTGGGTGTGCGTGTGGGTGTGATGTGTGGGTGTGATGTGTGAGTGTGGGTGTGATGGGTGGGTGTGAGTGTGGGTGTGGGTGTGATGTGAGTGTGGGTGTGATGTGAGTGTGGGTGTGTGTGGTTGTGAGTGCGGGTGTGGGTGTGATGGTGTGGGTGTGAGTGTGGGTGTGGGTGTGATGTGAGTGTGGGTGTGATGTGTGAGTGAGAGTGTGTGTGATGTGTGGGTGTGGGTGTGAGTGTGGATATGAGTGTGGGTATGAGTGGGTGTGAGTGTGATGTGTAAGTGTGGGTGTGAGTGTGGGTGTGGGTGTGAGTGTGGGTGTGATGTGTGAGTGAGTGTGGGTGTGAGTGTGTGTGTGGGTGTGATGTGTCAGTGTGGGTGTGAGTGTGGGTGTGAGAGTGAGTGTGGGTGTGGGTGTGATGTGTGAGCGTTAGCGTGAGTGTGAGTGTGGGTGTGTGAGTGGGTATGAGTGTGGGTGTGAGGTGTGGGTGTGGGTGTGGGTGTGATGTGTGAGGTGTGGGTGTGAGGTGTGAATGTGAGGTGTGAGTGTGAGTGTGGGTGTGTGAGTGGGTGTGAGGTGTGGGTGTGAGGTGTGGGTGTGAGGTGTGAATGTGAGGTGTGGGTGTGAGGTGTGAGTGTGGGTGTGAGGTGTGAATGTGAGGTGTGGGTGTGATTTGTGGGTGTGATTTGTGGGTGTGATTTGTGGGTGTGATTTGTGGGCGTGATTTGTGGGTGTGATTTGTGGGTGTGATTTGTGGGAGTGTGGGTGTGATGTGTGAGTGTGATGTGTGGGTGTGGGTGTGAGTGTGGGTGTGATGTGTGGGTGTGAGTGTGGGTGTGATGTGTGAGTGATGTGTGACTGTGGGTGTGATGTGTGAGTGAGTGTGGGTGTGATGTGTGAGTGTGAGTTTGGGTGTGATGTGTGAGTGTGGGTGTGGGTGTGAGAGTGAGTGTGGGTGTGATGTGTGAGCGTTAGCGTGAGTGTGGGTGTGAATGTGATGTGTGGGTGTGGGTGTGAGTGTGGGTGTGAGGTGTGAGTGTGAGGGTGAGTGTGAGGGTGAGTGTGGGGTGTGAGTTTGGGTGTGAGGGTGAGTGTGGGTGTGAGTTTGGGTGTGGGTGTGAGTGTGGGTGTGTGTGGGTGTGAGTGAGGGTGTGATGTGTGGGTGTGGGTGTGAGTGTGGGTGTGAGTGTGGGTGTGATGTGTGAGTGTGGGTGTGATGTGAGAGTGTGAGTTTGGGTGTGAGCGTTAGTGTGAGTGTGGGTGTGTGAGTGGGTGTGTGAGTGGGTGTGTGTGTGGGTGTGTGAGTGTGGGTGTGATGTGTGGGTGTGAGTGTGGCTGTGTGTGGGTGTGAGTGTGGGTGTGAGTGTGGCTGTGTGGGTGTGATGTGTGAGTGTGGGTGTGATGTTGTGAGTGTGGGGGGGGTGAGTGTGGGTGTGGGTGTGATGTGTGAGTGTGAGCGTGAGTGTGGGTGTGTGAGTGGGTGTGGGTGTGATGCGTGGGTGTGGCTGTGAGTGTGGCTGTGTGAGTGTGGCTGTGAGTGTGATGTGTGAGTGAGTGTGAGTGAGTGTGGGTGTGATGTGTGAGTATGAGTGTGGGTGTGGGTGTGATGTGTGAGTATGAGTGTGTGTGTGATGTGTGAGTGTGGCTGTGAGTGTGGCTGTGTGGGTGTGATGTGTGAGTGAGTGTGGGGGTGAGTGTGGGTGTGAGAGTGAGTGTGGGTGTGATGTGTGAGCGTGAGTGTGTGTGTGTGAGTGGATGTGAGTGTGTGTGTGGGTGTGAGTGTGTGAGTGAGTGTGGGTGTGATATGTGAGTGTGGGGGTGAGTGTGGGTGTGAGAGTGAGTGTGAGTGTGATGTGTGAGTGTGGGTGAGAGTGTGGGTGAGAGTGTGGGTGAGAGTGTGGGTGAGAGTGTGGGTGAGAGTGTGGGTGAGAGTGTGGGTGAGATGTGAGGGTGTGAGTGTGGGTGTGGGTGTGATGTGAGTGTGGGTGTGATGTGTGAGTGAGAGTGTGTGTGATGTGTGGGTGTGGGTGTGAGTGTGGATATGAGTGTGGGTATGAGTGGGTGTGAGTGTGATGTGTAAGTGTGGGTGTGAGTGTGGGTGTGGGTGTGAGTGTGGGTGTGATGTGTGAGTGAGTGTGGGTGTGAGTGTGTGTGTGGGTGTGATGTGTCAGTGTGGGTGTGAGTGTGGGTGTGGGTGTGATGTGTGAGCGTTAGCGTGAGTGTGAGTGTGGGTGTGTGAGTGGGTATGAGTGTGGGTGTGAGGTGTGGGTGTGGGTGTGGGTGTGATGTGTGAGGTGTGGGTGTGAGGTGTGAATGTGAGGTGTGAGTGTGAGTGTGGGTGTGTGAGTGGGTGTGAGGTGTGGGTGTGAGGTGTGGGTGTGAGGTGTGAATGTGAGGTGTGGGTGTGAGGTGTGAGTGTGGGTGTGAGGTGTGAATGTGAGGTGTGGGTGTGATTTGTGGGTGTGATTTGTGGGTGTGATTTGTGGGTGTGATTTGTGGGCGTGATTTGTGGGTGTGATTTGTGGGTGTGATTTGTGGGAGTGTGGGTGTGATTTGTGTGAGTGATGTGTGAGTGTGATGTGTGGGTGTGGGTGTGAGTGTGGGTGTGATGTGTGGGTGTGAGTGTGGGTGTGATGTGTGAGTGATGTGTGACTGTGGGTGTGATGTGTGAGTGAGTGTGGGTGTGATGTGTGAGTGTGAGTTTGGGTGTGATGTGTGAGTGTGGGTGTGGGTGTGAGAGTGAGTGTGGGTGTGATGTGTGAGCGTTAGCGTGAGTGTGGGTGTGAATGTGATGTGTGGGTGTGGGTGTGAGTGTGGGTGTGAGGTGTGAGTGTGAGGGTGAGTGTGAGGGTGAGTGTGGGTGTGAGTTTGGGTGTGAGGGTGAGTGTGGGTGTGAGTTTGGGTGTGGGTGTGAGTGTGGGTGTGTGTGGGTGTGAGTGAGGGTGTGATGTGTGGGTGTGGGTGTGAGTGTGGGTGTGAGTGTGGGTGTGATGTGTGAGTGTGGGTGTGATGTGAGAGTGTGAGTTTGGGTGTGAGCGTTAGTGTGAGTGTGGGTGTGTGAGTGGGTGTGTGAGTGGGTGTGTGTGTGGGTGTGTGAGTGTGGGTGTGATGTGTGGGTGTGAGTGTGGCTGTGTGTGGGTGTGAGTGTGGGTGTGAGTGTGGCTGTGTGGGTGTGATGTGTGAGTGTGGGTGTGATGTTGTGAGTGTGGGGGTGAGTGTGGGTGTGGGTGTGATGTGTGAGTGTGAGCGTGAGTGTGGGTGTGTGAGTGGGTGTGGGTGTGATGCGTGGGTGTGGCTGTGAGTGTGGCTGTGTGAGTGTGGCTGTGAGTGTGATGTGTGAGTGAGTGTGAGTGAGTGTGGGTGTGATGTGTGAGTATGAGTGTGGGTGTGGGTGTGATGTGTGAGTATGAGTGTGTGTGTGATGTGTGAGTGTGGCTGTGAGTGTGGCTGTGTGGGTGTGATGTGTGAGTGAGTGTGGGGGTGAGTGTGGGTGTGAGAGTGAGTGTGGGTGTGATGTGTGAGCGTGAGTGTGTGTGTGTGAGTGGATGTGAGTGTGTGTGTGGGGTGTGAGTGTGTGAGTGAGTGTGGGTGTGATATGTGAGTGTGGGGGTGAGTGTGGGTGTGAGAGTGAGTGTGAGTGTGATGTGTGAGTGTGGGTGAGAGTGTGGGTGAGAGTGTGGGTGAGAGTGTGGGTGAGAGTGTGGGTGAGAGTGTGGGTGAGAGTGTGGGTGAGAGTGTGGGTGAGATGTGAGGGTGTGAGTGTGATGTGTGAGTGTGATGTGTGAGTGTGGGTGTGATGTGTGACAGTGTGAGTGTGGGTGTGATGTGTGGGTGTGATGTGTGAGTATGAGTGTGGGTGTGATGTGTGAGTGTGGGGGTGAGTGTGGGTGTGAGAGTGAGTGTGGGTGTGGGTGTGATGTGTGACCGTGAGTGTGGGTGTGATGCGTGGGTGTGGGTGTGAGTGTGTGTGGATGTGAGTGTGGGTGTGTGTGTGAGTGAGTGTGGGTGTGGGTGTGATGTGTGTGAGTGTGGGTGTGATGTGTGAGCGTGAGCGTGAGTGTGGGTGTGATGTGTGGGTGTGGATGTGAGTGTGGGTGTGAGTGTGGGTGTGAGTGTGGGTGTGGGTGTGAGTGTGGGTGTGGGTGTGAGTGTGGGTGTGAGTGTGGGTGTGAGTGTGGGTGTGAGTGTGGGTGTGAGTGTGGGTGTGAGTGTGGGTGTGAGTGTGGGTGTGAGTGAGTGTGGGTGTGGGTGTGATGTGTGGGTGTGATGTGTGTGAGTGTGGGTGTGATGTGTGAGCGTGAGCATGAGTGTAGGTGTGAGTGTGGGTGTGGATGTGAGTGTGGATGTGTGAGTGTGGATGTGTGAGTGTGGATGTGTGAGTGTGGATGTGTGAGTGTGGATGTGTGAGTGTGGATGTGTGAGTGTGGATGTGTGGGTGTGAGTGTGGGTGTGGGTGTGAGTGTGAGGGTGTGTTTGAGTGTGATGTGTGGGTGTGATGTATGATTGTGATGTGTGGGTGTGGGTGTGGGAGGGATGTGTGACAGTGTGAGTGTGGTTGTGATGTGTGAGTGTGAGTGCATGTGGGTGTGAGTGTGTGTATGCATGTGAGTGTGGGTGTGAGTGTGAGGGTGTGTGTGAGGGTGTAGGTGTGGGTGTGATGTGTGTGAGTGTGGGTGTGATGTGTGAGCGTGGGTGTGATGTGTGGGTGTGGGTGTGAGTGTAGGTGTGAGTGTGGGTGTGAGTGTGGATGTGTGAGTGTGGATGTGTGAGTGTGGATGTGTGGGTGTGAGTGTGGGTGTGAGTGTGGGTGTGGGTGTGAGTGTGAGTGTGGGTGTGAGTGTGGGTGTGAGTGTGGGTGTGAGTGTGGGTGTGAGTGTGGGTGTGTGAGTGGGTGTGAATGTGATGTGTGGGTGTGAGTGTGGGTGTGATGTGTGGGTGTGAGTGTGAGTGTGGGTGTGGGTGTGGGTGTGAGTGTGGGTGTGATGTGTGAGTGTGGGTGTGAGTGTGGGTGTGGGTGTGATGTGAGTGTGGGTGTGATGTGAGTGTGGGTGTGTGTGGTTGTGAGTGCGGGTGTGGGTGTGATGTGTGAGTGTGGGTGTGATGTGTGAGTGTGGGTGTGAGTGTGGGTGTGAGTGAGTGTGGGTGTGGGTGTGATGTGTGGGTGTGATGTGTGAGTGTGGGTGTGATGTGTGAGTGTGATGTGTGAGTGTGGGTGTGATGTGTGAGTGTGGGTGTGATGTGTGAGTGAGTGTGGGTGAGTTGTGTGAGTGAGTGTGGGTGTGGGTGTGATGTGTGGGTGTGGGGTGTGATGTGTGGGTGTGGGTGTGATGTGTGAGTGTGGGTGTGATGTGTGAGTGAGTGTGGGTGAGTTGTGTGAGTGAGTGTGGGTGTGGGTGTGATGTGTGGGTGTGATGTGTGGGTGTGGGTGTGATGTGTGGGTGTGTGTGAGTGTGGGTGTGATGTGTGAGTGTGAATGTGGATGTGATGTGTGAGTGTGGGTGTGGGTCTGGGAGTGAGTGTGGGTGTGATGTGTGAGTGTTAGCGTGAGTGTGAGTGTGGGTGTGTGTGTGTGGGTTTGGGTGTGAGTGTGATGTGGGTATGAGTGTGGGTGTGAGTGTGATGTGTAAGTGTGGGTGTGAGTGTGACTGTGGGTGTGATGTGTGAGTGAGTGTGGGTGTGATGTGTGAGTGTGGGTGTGGATGTGATGTGTGGGGTGAGTGTGAGTGTGGGTGTGAATGTGATGTGTGGGTGTGAGTGTGGGTGTGATGTGTGGGTGTGGGTGTGCGTGTGGGTGTGCGTGTGGGTGTGATGTGTGAGTGTGAGTGTGGTGTGTGAGTGGGTGTGAATGTGATGTGTGGGTGTGAGTGTGAGTGTGGGTGTGAGTGTGGGTGTGATGTGTGAGTGTGAGTGTGGGTGTGGGTGTGCGTGTGGGTGTGATGTGTGAGTGTGGGTGTGGGTGTGAGTGTGAGTGTGGGTGTGAGTGTGAGTGTGGGTGTGGGTGTGAGTGTGGGTGTGATGTGTGGGTGTGAGTGTGGGTGTGGGTGTGATGTGAGTGTGTGTGTGATGTGAGTGTGGGTGTGTGTGGTTGTGAGTGCGGGTGTGGGTGTGATGTGTGAGTGAGAGTGTGTGTGATGTGTGGGTGTGGGTGTGAGTGTGAGTGTGGGTATGAGTGTGAGTGTGGGGTGATGTGTGGGTGTGATGTGTGGGTGTGATGTGTGGGTGGATGTGTGGGTGTGCGTGTGGGTGTGATGTGTGATGTGTGGGTGTGGGTGTGGGTGTGGGTGTGGGTCTGATATGAGTGTGGGTGTGATGTGAGTGTGGGTGTGATGTGAGTGTGGGTGTGTGTGGTTGTGAGTGCGGGTGTGGGTGTGATGTGTGAGTGTGGGTGTGATGTGTGAGTGAGAGTGTGTGTGATGTGTGGGTGGGTGTGGGTGTGAGTGTGAGTGTGGGTATGAGTGTGGGTGTGAGTGTGATGTGTAAGTGTGGGTGTGAGTGTGACTGTGGGTGTGATGTGTGAGTGAATGTGGGTGTGAGTGTGGGTGTGTGAGTGGGTGTGAATGTGATGTGTGGGTGTGAGTGTGGGTGTGATGTGTGGGTGTGAGTGTGAGTGTGGGTGTGGGTGTGGGTGTGGGTGTGCGTGTGGGTGTGATGTGTGAGTGTGGGTGTGTGAGTGGGTGTGAATGTGATGTGTGGGTGTGAGTGTGAGTGTGGGTGTGATGTGTGAGTGTGAGTGTGGGTGTGAGTGTGAGTGGGTGTGAATGTGATGTGTGGGTGTGAGTGTGAGTGTGGTGTGAGTGTGGGTGTGATGTGTGGGTGTGAGTGTGGGTGTGCGTGTGGGTGTGATGTGTGAGTGTGAGTGTGAGTGTGGGTGTGGGTGAGAGTGTGGGTGAGAGTGTGGGTGAGATGTGAGGGTGTGAGTGTGATGTGTGAGTGTGATGTGTGAGTGTGGGTGTGATGTGTGACAGTGTGAGTGTGGGTGTGATGTGTGGGTGTGATGTGTGAGTATGAGTGTGGGTGTGATGTGTGAGTGTGGGGGTGAGTGTGGGTGTGAGAGTGAGTGTGGGTGTGGGTGTGATGTGTGACCGTGAGTGTGGGTGTGATGCGTGGGTGTGGGTGTGAGTGTGTGTGGATGTGAGTGTGGGTGTGTGTGTGAGTGAGTGTGGGTGTGGGTGTGATGTGTGTGAGTGTGGGTGTGATGTGTGAGCGTGAGCGTGAGTGTGGGTGTGATGTGTGGGTGTGGATGTGAGTGTGGTGTGAGTGTGGGTGTGAGTGTGGGTGTGGGTGTGAGTGTGGGTGTGGGTGTGAGTGTGGGTGTGAGTGTGGGTGTGAGTGTGGGTGTGAGTGTGGGTGTGAGTGTGGGTGTGAGTGAGTGTGGGTGTGGGTGTGATGTGTGGGTGTGATGTGTGTGAGTGTGGGTGTGATGTGTGAGCGTGAGCATGAGTGTAGGTGTGAGTGTGGTGTGGATGTGAGTGTGGATGTGTGAGTGTGGATGTGTGAGTGTGGATGTGTGAGTGTGGATGTGTGAGTGTGGATGTGTGATGTGGATGTGTGAGTGTGGATGTGTGAGTGTGGATGTGTGAGTGTGGATGTGTGGGTGTGAGTGTGGGTGTGGGTGTGAGTGTGAGGGTGTGTTTGAGTGTGATGTGTGGGTGTGATGTATGATTGTGATGTGTGGGTGTGGTGTGGGAGGGATGTGTGACAGTGTGAGTGTGGTTGTGATGTGTGAGTGTGAGTGCATGTGGGTGTGAGTGTGTGTATGCATGTGAGTGTGGGTGTGAGTGTGAGGGTGTGTGTGAGGGTGTAGGTGTGGGTGTGATGTGTGTGAGTGTGGGTGTGATGTGTGAGCGTGGGTGTGATGTGTGGGTGTGGGTGTGAGTGTAGGTGTGAGTGTGGGTGTGAGTGTGGATGTGTGAGTGTGGATGTGTGAGTGTGGATGTGTGGGTGTGAGTGTGGGTGTGAGTGTGGGTGTGGGTGTGGGTGTGAGTGTGGGTGTGAGTGTGGGTGTGAGTGTGGGTGTGAGTGTGGGTGTGAGTGTGGGTGTGAGAGTGGGTGTGGGTGTGAGTGTGAGTGTGAGTGTGGGTGTGGGTGTGGGTGTGAGTGTGAGTGTGGGTGTGATTGGGTGTGAGTGTGAGTGTGGGTGTGATGTGTGAGTGTGGGTGTAGAGTGAGTGTGGGTGTGAGTGTGAGTGAGTGTGGGTGGGTGTGTGAGTGAGTGTGGGTGTGGGTGTGTGTGTGGGTGGGTGTGATGTGGGGTGTGGGTGTGATGTGTGAGTGTGGGTGTGATGTGTGAGTGAGTGTGGGTGAGTTGTGTGAGTGAGTGTGGGTGTGATGTGTGGGTGTGATGTGTGGGTGTGATGTGTGGGTGTGATGTGTGGGTGTGATGTGTGGGTGTGATCTGTGGGTGTGGGTGTGGGTGTCGGTGTGATGTGTGAGTGTGGGTGTGAGTGTCGGTGTGATGTGTGGGTGTGATGTGTGGGTGTGGGTGTGAGTGTGGGTGTGTGTGGGTGTGAGTGTGTGTGGGTGTGGGTGTGTGTGTGATGTGAGTGTGATGTGTGAGTGTGATGTGTGTGTGTGAGTGTGGGTGTGATGTGTGAGTGAGTGTGGGTGTGGGTGTGATGTGTGAGTGAGTGTGGGTGTGATGTGTGCGTGAGTGTGGGTGTGGGTGTGATGTGTGCGTGTGGGTGTGAGTGTGAGTGTGACTGTGAGAGTGGGTGTGGGTGTGATGTGTGAGTGTGGGTGTGAGTGTGAGTGGGTGTGAGTGTGAGTGTGAGTGTGGGTGTGATTGGGTGTGAGTGTGAGTGTGGGTGTGATGTGTGACTGTGGGTGTGATGTGTGAGTGAGTGTGGGTGTGATGTGTGAGTGTGGGTGTGGGTGTGAGAGTGAGTGTGGGTGTGATGTGTGAGCGTTAGCGTGAGTGTGAGTGTGGGTGTGTGAGTGGGTGTGAATGTGATGTGTGGGTGTGAGTGTGGGTGTGATGTGTGGGTGTGAGTGTGAGTGTGGGTGTGGTGTGGGTGTGAGTGTGGGTGTGATGTGTGAGTGTGGGTGTGAGTGTGGGGTGTGGTGTGATGTGAGTGTGGGTGTGATGTGAGTGTGGGTGTGTGTGGTTGTGAGTGCGGGTGTGGGTGTGATGTGTGAGTGTGGGTGTGATGTGTGAGTGTGGGTGTGAGTGTGGGTGTGAGTGAGTGTGGGTGTGGGTGTGATGTGTGGGTGTGATGTGTGAGTGTGGGTGTGATGTGTGAGTGTGATGTGTGAGTGTGGGTGTGATGTGTGAGTGTGGGTGTGATGTGTGAGTGAGTGTGGGTGAGTTGTGTGAGTGAGTGTGGGTGTGGGTGTGATGTGTGGGTGTGGGTGTGATGTGTGGGTGTGGGTGTGAGTGTGAGTGTGGGTGTGATGTGTGAGTGAGTGTGGTGAGTTGTGTGGTGAGTGTGGGTGTGGGTGTGTGTGTGGTGTGATGTGTGGGTGTGATGTGTGGGTGTGGGTGTGATGTGTGGGTGTGTGTGAGTGTGGGTGTGATGTGTGAGTGTGAATGTGGATGTGATGTGTGAGTGTGGGTGTGGGTCTGGGAGTGAGTGTGGGTGTGATGTGAGTGTTAGCGTGAGTGTGAGTGTGGGTGTGTGAGTGGGTGTGAATGTGATGTGTGGGTGTGAGTGTGGGTGTGCGTGTGGGGTGTGATGTGTGGGTGTGATGTGTGAGTGTGGGTGTGATGGGTGGGTGTGAGTGTGGGTGTGGGTGTGATGTGAGTGTGGGTGTGATGTGAGTGTGGGTGTGTGTGGTTGTGAGTGCGGGTGTGGGTGTGATGTGTGGGTGTGAGTGTGGGTGTGGGTGTGATGTGTGAGTGAGAGTGTGTGTGATGTGTGGGTGTGGGTGTGAGTGTGGATATGAGTGTGGGTATGAGTGGGTGTGTGTGTGATGTGTAAGTGTGGGTGTGAGTGTGGGTGTGGGTGTGAGTGTGGGTGTGATGTGTGAGTGAGTGTGGGTGTGAGTGTGTGTGTGGGTGTGATGTGTCAGTGTGGGTGTGAGTGTGGGTGTGAGAGTGAGTGTGGGTGTGGGTGTGATGTGTGAGCGTTAGCGTGAGTGTGAGTGTGGGTGTGTGAGTGGGTATGAGTGTGGGTGTGAGGTGTGGGTGTGGGTGTGGGTGTGATGTGTGAGGTGTGGGTGTGAGGGTGTGAATGTGAGGTGTGAGTGTGAGTGTGGGTGTGTGAGTGGGTGTGAGGTGTGGGTGTGAGGTGTGGGTGTGAGGTGTGAATGTGAGGTGTGGGTGTGAGGTGTGAGTGTGGGTGTGAGGTGTGAATGTGAGGTGTGGGTGTGATTTGTGGGTGTGATTTGTGGGTGTGATTTGTGGGCGTGATTTGTGGGTGTGATTTGTGGTGTGATTGTGGGAGTGTGGGTGTGATTTGTGTGAGTGATGTGTGAGTGTGGGTGTGATGTGTGAGTGTGGGTGTGGAGTGTGATGTGTGGGTGTGAGTGTGAGTGTGATGTGTGGGTGTGATGTGTGAGTGAGTGTGGGTGTGATGTGTGAGTGTGGGTGTGGATGTGATGTGTGAGTGTGGGTGTGTGTTGAGTGTGGGTGTGTGAGTGGGTGTGATGTGATGTGTGGGTGTGAGTGTGGGTGTGTGTGAGTGTGGGTGTGAGTGGGTGTGATGTGATGTGTGGGTGTGAGTGTGGGTGTGTGTGAGTGTGGGTGTGGGTGTGCGTGTGGGTGTGCGTGTGGGTGTGATGTGTGAGTGTGGGTGTGGGTGTGATGTGAGTGTGGGTGTGATGTGTGAGTGAGAGTGTGTGTGATGTGTGGTGTGTGTGGGTGTGGGTGTGAGTGTGAGTGTGGGTATGAGTGTGGGTGTGAGTGTGATGTGTAAGTGTGGGTGTGAGTGTGAGTGTGGGTGCGATGTGTGACTGTGGGTGTGATGTGTGAGTGAGTGTGGGTGTGATGTGTGAGTGTGAATGTGGATGTGATGTGTGAGTGTGGGTGTGGATGTGATGTGTGAGTGTGGGTGTGAGTGTGAGTGTGGGTGTGTGAGTGGGTGTGAATGTGATGTGTGGGTGTGAGTGTGAGTGTGAGTGTGAGTGTGGGTGTGGGTGTGATGTGTGGGTGTGAGTGTGCGTGTGGGTGTGATGTGTGAGTGTGGGTGTGAGTGTGGGTGTGATGTGAGTGTGGGTGTGTGTGATGTGTGGGTGTGAGTGTGAGTGTGGGTATGAGTGTGGGTATGAGTGTGGGTATGAGTGTGGGTATGAGTGTGATGTGTAAGTGTGGGTGTGAGGTGTGGGTGTGGGTGTGGGTGTGATGTGTGAGTGTGATGTGTGAGTGTGATGTGTGTGTGTGAGTGTGGGTGTGATGTGTGAGTGAGTGTGGGTGTGGGTGTGATGTGTGAGTGAGTGTGGGTGTGATGTGTGCGTGAGTGTGGGTGTGGGTGTGATGTGTGCGTGTGGGTGTGAGTGTGAGTGTGACTGTGAGAGTGGGTGTGGGTGTGATGTGTGAGTGTGGGTGTGAGTGTGAGTGGGTGTGAGTGTGAGTGTGAGTGTGGTGTGATTGGGTGTGAGTGTGAGTGTGGGTGTGATGTGTGACTGTGGGTGTGATGTGTGAGTGAGTGTGGGTGTGATGTGTGAGTGTGGGTGTGGGTGTGAGAGTGAGTGTGGGTGTGATGTGTGAGCGTTAGCGTGAGTGTGAGTGTGGGTGTGTGAGTGGGTGTGAATGTGATGTGTGGGTGTGAGTGTGGGTGTGATGTGTGGGTGTGAGTGTGAGTGTGAGGTGTGGGTGTGAGGTGTGAGTGTGGGTGTGAGGTGTGAATGTGAGGTGTGGGTGTGATTTGTGGGTGTGATTTGTGGGTGTGATTTGTGGGTGTGATTTGTGGGCGTGATTTGTGGGTGTGATTTGTGGGTGTGATTTGTGGGAGTGTGGGTGTGATTTGTGTGAGTGATGTGTGAGTGTGATGTGTGGGTGTGGGTGTGAGTGTGGGTGTGATGTGTGGGTGTGAGTGTGGGTGTGATGTGTGAGTGATGTGTGACTGTGGGTGTGATGTGTGAGTGAGTGTGGGTGTGATGTGTGAGTGTGAGTTTGGTGTGATGTGTGAGTGTGGGTGTGGGTGTGAGAGTGAGTGTGGGTGTGATGTGTGAGCGTTAGCGTGAGTGTGGGTGTGAATGTGATGTGTGGGTGTGGGTGTGAGTGTGGGTGTGAGGTGTGAGTGTGAGGGTGAGTGTGAGGGTGAGTGTGGGTGTGAGTTTGGGTGTGAGGGTGAGTGTGGGGTGTGAGTTTGGGTGTGGGTGTGAGTGTGGGTGTGTGTGGGTGTGAGTGAGGGTGTGATGTGTGGGTGTGGGTGTGAGTGTGGGTGTGAGTGTGGGTGTGAGTGTGAGTGTGGGTGTGATGTGTGAGTGTGAGTGTGGGTGTGAGTGTGAGTGGGTGTGAATGTGATGTGTGGGTGTGAGTGTGAGTGTGGGTGTGAGTGTGGGTGTGATGTGTGGGTGTGAGTGTGGGTGTGCGTGTGGGTGTGATGTGTGAGTGTGAGTGTGAGTGTGGGTGTGGGTGAGAGTGTGGGTGAGAGTGTGGGTGAGATGTGAGGGTGTGAGTGTGATGTGTGAGTGTGATGTGTGAGGGTGGGTGTGATGTGTGACAGTGTGAGTGTGGGTGTGATGTGTGGGTGTGATGTGTGAGTATGAGTGTGGGTGTGATGTGTGAGTGTGGGGGTGAGTGTGGGTGTGAGAGTGAGTGTGGGTGTGGGTGTGATGTGTGACCGTGAGTGTGGGTGTGATGCGTGGGTGTGGGTGTGAGTGTGTGTGGATGTGAGTGTGGGTGTGTGTGTGAGTGAGTGTGGGTGTGGGTGTGATGTGTGTGAGTGTGGGTGTGATGTGTGAGCGTGAGCGTGAGTGTGGGTGTGATGTGTGGGTGTGGATGTGAGTGTGGGTGTGAGTGTGGGTGTGAGTGTGGGTGTGGGTGTGAGTGTGGGTGTGGGTGTGAGTGTGGGTGTGAGTGTGGGTGTGAGTGTGGGTGTGAGTGTGGGTGTGAGTGTGGGTGTGAGTGAGTGTGGGTGTGGGTGTGATGTGTGGGTGTGATGTGTGTGAGTGTGGGTGTGATGTGTGAGCGTGAGCATGAGTGTAGGTGTGAGTGTGGGTGTGGATGTGAGTGTGGATGTGTGAGTGTGGATGTGTGAGTGTGGATGTGTGAGTGTGGATGTGTGAGTGTGGATGTGTGAGTGTGGATGTGTGAGTGTGGATGTGTGAGTGTGGATGTGTGAGTGTGGATGTGTGGGTGTGAGTGTGGGTGTGGGTGTGAGTGTGAGGGTGTGTTTGAGTGTGATGTGTGGTGTGATGTATGATTGTGATGTGTGGGTGTGGGTGTGGGAGGGATGTGTGACAGTGTGAGTGTGGTTGTGATGTGTGAGTGTGAGTGCATGTGGGTGTGAGTGTGTGTATGCATGTGAGTGTGGGTGTGAGTGTGAGGGTGTGTGTGAGGGTGTAGGTGTGGGTGTGATGTGTGTGAGTGTGGGTGTGATGTGTGAGCGTGGGTGTGATGTGTGGGTGTGGGTGTGAGTGTAGGTGTGAGTGTGGGTGTGAGTGTGGATGTGTGGATGTGTGAGTGTGGATGTGTGGGTGTGAGTGTGGGTGTGGGTGTGAGTGTGAGTGTGGGTGTGAGTGTGGGTGTGAGTGTGGGTGTGAGTGTGGGTGTGAGTGTGGGTGTGAGAGTGGGTGTGGGTGTGAGTGTGAGTGTGAGTGTGGGTGTGGGTGTGGGTGTGAGTGTGAGTGTGGGTGTGATTGGGTGTGAGTGTGAGTGTGGGTGTGATGTGTGAGTGTGGGTGTGAGAGTGAGTGTGGGTGTGATGTGTGAGTGAGTGTGGGTGAGTTGTGTGAGTGAGTGTGGGTGTGGGTGTGATGTGTGGGTGTGGGTGTGATGTGTGGGTGTGGGTGTGATGTGTGAGTGTGGGTGTGATGTGTGAGTGAGTGTGGGTGAGTTGTGTGAGTGAGTGTGGGTGTGATGTGTGGGTGTGATGTGTGGGTGTGATGTGTGGGTGTGATGTGTGGGTGTGATGTGTGGGTGTGATCTGTGGGTGTGGGTGTGGGTGTCGGTGTGATGTGTGAGTGTGGGTGTGAGTGTCGGTGTGATGTGTGGGTGTGATGTGTGGGTGTGGGTGTGAGTGTGGGTGTGAGTGTGGGTGTGAGTGTGTGTGGGTGTGGGTGTGTGTGTGATGTGTGAGTGTGATGTGTGAGTGTGATGTGTGTGTGTGAGTGTGGGTGTGATGTGTGAGTGAGTGTGGGTGTGGGTGTGATGTGTGAGTGAGTGTGGGTGTGATGTGTGCGTGAGTGTGGGTGTGGGTGTGATGTGTGCGTGTGGGTGTGAGTGTGAGTGTGACTGTGAGAGTGGGTGTGGGTGTGATGTGTGAGTGTGGGTGTGAGTGTGAGTGGGTGTGAGTGTGAGTGTGAGTGTGGGTGTGATTGGGTGTGAGTGTGAGTGTGGGTGTGATGTGTGACTGTGGGTGTGATGTGTGAGTGAGTGTGGGTGTGATGTGTGAGTGTGGGTGTGGGTGTGAGAGTGAGTGTGGGTGTGATGTGTGAGCGTTAGCGTGAGTGTGAGTGTGGGTGTGTGAGTGGGTGTGAATGTGATGTGTGGGTGTGAGTGTGGGTGTGATGTGTGGGTGTGAGTGTGAGTGTGGGTGTGGGTGTGGGTGTGAGTGTGGGTGTGATGTGTGAGTGTGGGTGTGAGTGTGGGTGTGGGTGTGATGTGAGTGTGGGTGTGATGTGAGTGTGGGTGTGTGTGGTTGTGAGTGCGGGTGTGGGTGTGATGTGTGAGTGTGGGTGTGATGTGTGAGTGTGGGTGTGAGTGTGGGTGTGAGTGAGTGTGGGTGTGGGTGTGATGTGTGGGTGTGATGTGTGAGTGTGGGTGTGATGTGTGAGTGTGATGTGTGAGTGTGGGTGTGATGTGTGAGTGTGGGTGTGATGTGTGAGTGAGTGTGGGTGAGTTGTGTGAGTGAGTGTGGGTGTGGGTGTGATGTGTGGGTGTGGGTGTGTGTGTGATGTGTGAGTGTGATGTGTGAGTGTGATGTGTGTGTGTGAGTGTGGGTGTGATGTGTGAGTGAGTGTGGGTGTGGGTGTGATGTGTGAGTGAGTGTGGGTGTGATGTGTGCGTGAGTGTGGGTGTGGGTGTGATGTGTGCGTGTGGGTGTGAGTGTGAGTGTGACTGTGAGAGTGGGTGTGGGTGTGATGTGTGAGTGTGGGTGTGAGTGTGAGTGGGTGTGAGTGTGAGTGTGAGTGTGGGTGTGATTGGGTGTGAGTGTGAGTGTGGGTGTGATGTGTGACTGTGGGTGTGATGTGTGAGTGAGTGTGGGTGTGATGTGTGAGTGTGGGTGTGGGTGTGAGAGTGAGTGTGGGTGTGATGTGTGAGCGTTAGCGTGAGTGTGAGTGTGGGTGTGTGAGTGGGTGTGAATGTGATGTGTGGGTGTGAGTGTGGGTGTGATGTGTGGGTGTGAGTGTGAGTGTGGGTGTGGGTGTGGGTGTGAGTGTGGGTGTGATGTGTGAGTGTGGGTGTGAGTGTGGGTGTGGGTGTGATGTGAGTGTGGGTGTGATGTGAGTGTGGGTGTGTGTGGTTGTGAGTGCGGGTGTGGGTGTGATGTGTGAGTGTGGGTGTGATGTGTGAGTGTGGGTGTGAGTGTGGGTGTGAGTGAGTGTGGGTGTGGGTGTGATGTGTGGGTGTGATGTGTGAGTGTGGGTGTGATGTGTGAGTGTGATGTGTGAGTGTGGGTGTGATGTGTGAGTGTGGGTGTGATGTGTGAGTGAGTGTGGGTGAGTTGTGTGAGTGAGTGTGGGTGTGGGTGTGATGTGTGGGTGTGGGTGTGATGTGTGGGTGTGGGTGTGATGTGTGAGTGTGGGTGTGATGTGTGAGTGAGTGTGGGTGAGTTGTGTGAGTGAGTGTGGGTGTGGGTGTGATGTGTGGGTGTGATGTGTGGGTGTGATGTGTGGGTGTGGGTGTGATGTGTGGGTGTGTGTGAGTGTGGGTGTGATGTGTGAGTGTGAATGTGGATGTGATGTGTGAGTGTGGGTGTGGGTCTGGGAGTGAGTGTGGGTGTGATGTGTGAGTGTTAGCGTGAGTGTGAGTGTGGGTGTGTGAGTGGGTGTGAATGTGATGTGTGGGTGTGAGTGTGGGTGTGCGTGTGGGTGTGATGTGTGGGTGTGATGTGTGAGTGTGGGTGTGATGGGTGGGTGTGAGTGTGGGTGTGGGTGTGATGTGAGTGTGGGTGTGATGTGAGTGTGGGTGTGTGTGGTTGTGAGTGCGGGTGTGGGTGTGATGTGTGGGTGTGAGTGTGGGTGTGGGTGTGATGTGTGAGTGAGAGTGTGTGTGATGTGTGGGTGTGGGTGTGAGTGTGGATATGAGTGTGGGTATGAGTGGGTGTGAGTGTGATGTGTAAGTGTGGGTGTGAGTGTGGGTGTGGGTGTGAGTGTGGGTGTGATGTGTGAGTGAGTGTGGGTGTGAGTGTGTGTGTGGGTGTGATGTGTCAGTGTGGGTGTGAGTGTGGGTGTGAGAGTGAGTGTGGGTGTGGGTGTGATGTGTGAGCGTTAGCGTGAGTGTGAGTGTGGGTGTGTGAGTGGGTATGAGTGTGGGTGTGAGGTGTGGGTGTGGGTGTGGGTGTGATGTGTGAGGTGTGGGTGTGAGGTGTGAATGTGAGGTGTGAGTGTGAGTGTGGGTGTGTGAGTGGGTGTGAGGTGTGGGTGTGAGGTGTGGGTGTGAGGTGTGAATGTGAGGTGTGGGTGTGAGGTGTGAGTGTGGGTGTGAGGTGTGAATGTGAGGTGTGGGTGTGATTTGTGGGTGTGATTTGTGGGTGTGATTTGTGGGCGTGATTTGTGGGTGTGATTTGTGGGTGTGATTTGTGGGAGTGTGGGTGTGATTTGTGTGAGTGATGTGTGAGTGTGGGTGTGATGTGTGAGTGTGGGTGTGGAGTGTGATGTGTGGGTGTGAGTGTGAGTGTGATGTGTGGGTGTGATGTGTGAGTGAGTGTGGGTGTGATGTGTGAGTGTGGGTGTGGATGTGATGTGTGAGTGTGGGTGTGAGTGTGAGTGTGGGTGTGTGAGTGGGTGTGAATGTGATGTGTGGGTGTGAGTGTGGGTGTGTGTGAGTGTGGGTGTGAGTGGGTGTGAATGTGATGTGTGGGTGTGAGTGTGGGTGTGTGTGAGTGTGGGTGTGGGTGTGCGTGTGGGTGTGCGTGTGGGTGTGATGTGTGAGTGTGGGTGTGGGTGTGATGTGAGTGTGGGTGTGATGTGTGAGTGAGAGTGTGTGTGATGTGTGGGTGTGTGTGGGTGTGGGTGTGAGTGTGAGTGTGGGTATGAGTGTGGGTGTGAGTGTGATGTGTAAGTGTGGGTGTGAGTGTGAGTGTGGGTGCGATGTGTGACTGTGGGTGTGATGTGTGAGTGAGTGTGGGTGTGATGTGTGAGTGTGAATGTGGATGTGATGTGTGAGTGTGGGTGTGGATGTGATGTGTGAGTGTGGGTGTGAGTGTGAGTGTGGGTGTGTGAGTGGGTGTGAATGTGATGTGTGGGTGTGAGTGTGAGTGTGAGTGTGAGTGTGGGTGTGGGTGTGATGTGTGGGTGTGAGTGTGCGTGTGGGTGTGATGTGTGAGTGTGGGTGTGAGTGTGGGTGTGATGTGAGTGTGGGTGTGTGTGATGTGTGGGTGTGAGTGTGAGTGTGGGTATGAGTGTGGGTATGAGTGTGGGTATGAGTGTGGGTATGAGTGTGATGTGTAAGTGTGGGTGTGAGTGTGGGTGTGGGTGTGATGTGAGTGTGGGTGTGTGTGGTTGTGAGTGCGGGTGTGGGTGTGATGTGTGAGTGAGAGTGTGTGTGATGTGTGGGTGTGTGTGGGTGTGGGTGTGAGTGTGAATGTGGGTATGAGTGTGGGTGTGAGTGTGATGTGTAAGTGTGGGTGTGAGTGTGACTGTGGGTGTGATGTGTGAGTGAGTGTGGGTGTGATGTGTGAGTGTGGGTGTGGATGTGATGTGTGGGTGTGAGTGTGAGTGTGGGTGTGAATGTGATGTGTGGGTGTGAGTGTGGGTGTGATGTGTGGGTGTGGGTGTGCGTGTGGGTGTGCGTGTGGGTGTGATGTGTGAGTGTGAGTGTGGGTGTGTGAGTGGGTGTGAATGTGATGTGTGGGTGTGAGTGTGAGTGTGGGTGTGAGTGTGGGTGTGATGTGTGAGTGTGAGTGTGGGTGTGGGTGTGCGTGTGGGTGTGATGTGTGAGTGTGGGTGTGGGTGTGAGTGTGAGTGTGGGTGTGTGAGAGGGTGTGAATGTGATGTGTGGGTGTGAGTGTGAGTGTGGGTGTGGGTGTGAGTGTGGGTGTGATGTGTGGGTGTGAGTGTGGGTGTGGGTGTGATGTGAGTGTGTGTGTGATGTGAGTGTGGGTGTGTGTGGTTGTGAGTGCGGGTGTGGGTGTGATGTGTGAGTGAGAGTGTGTGTGATGTGTGGGTGTGGGTGTGAGTGTGAGTGTGGGTATGAGTGTGAGTGTGGGTGTGATGTGTGGGTGTGATGTGTGGGTGTGATGTGTGGGTGTGATGTGTGGGTGTGCGTGTGGGTGTGATGTGTGATGTGTGGGTGTGGGTGTGGGTGTGGGTGTGGGTCTGATATGAGTGTGGGTGTGATGTGAGTGTGGGTGTGATGTGAGTGTGGGTGTGTGTGGTTGTGAGTGCGGGTGTGGGTGTGATGTGTGAGTGTGGGTGTGATGTGTGAGTGAGAGTGTGTGTGATGTGTGGGTGGGTGTGGGTGTGAGTGTGAGTGTGGGTATGAGTGTGGGTGTGAGTGTGATGTGTAAGTGTGGGTGTGAGTGTGACTGTGGGTGTGATGTGTGAGTGAATGTGGGTGTGAGTGTGGGTGTGTGAGTGGGTGTGAGTGTGGGTGTGTGAGTGGGTGTGAATGTGATGTGTGGGTGTGAGTGTGAGTGTGGGTGTGAGTGTGGGTGTGATGTGTGAGTGTGAGTGTGGGTGTGGGTGTGCGTGTGGGTGTGATGTGTGAGTGTGGGTGTGGGTGTGAGTGTGAGTGTGGGTGTGTGAGAGGGTGTGAATGTGATGTGTGGGTGTGAGTGTGAGTGTGGGTGTGGGTGTGAGTGTGGGTGTGATGTGTGGGTGTGAGTGTGGGTGTGGGTGTGATGTGAGTGTGTGTGTGATGTGAGTGTGGGTGTGTGTGGTTGTGAGTGCGGGTGTGGGTGTGATGTGTGAGTGAGAGTGTGTGTGATGTGTGGGTGTGGGTGTGAGTGTGAGTGTGGGTATGAGTGTGAGTGTGGGTGTGATGTGTGGGTGTGATGTGTGGGTGTGATGTGTGGGTGTGATGTGTGGGTGTGCGTGTGGGTGTGATGTGTGATGTGTGGGTGTGGGTGTGGGTGTGGGTGTGGGTCTGATATGAGTGTGGGTGTGATGTGAGTGTGGGTGTGATGTGAGTGTGGGTGTGTGTGGTTGTGAGTGCGGGTGTGGGTGTGATGTGTGAGTGTGGGTGTGATGTGTGAGTGAGAGTGTGTGTGATGTGTGGGTGGGTGTGGGTGTGAGTGTGAGTGTGGGTATGAGTGTGGGTGTGAGTGTGATGTGTAAGTGTGGGTGTGAGTGTGACTGTGGGTGTGATGTGTGAGTGAATGTGGGTGTGAGTGTGGGTGTGTGAGTGGGTGTGAATGTGATGTGTGGGTGTGAGTGTGGGTGTGATGTGTGGGTGTGAGTGTGAGTGTGGGTGTGGGTGTGGGTGTGGGTGTGCGTGTGGGTGTGATGTGTGAGTGTGGGTGAGTGTGTGAGTGTGGGTGTGTGAGTGGGTGTGAATGTGATGTGTGGGTGTGAGTGTGAGTGTGGGTGTGATGTGTGAGTGTGAGTGTGGGTGTGAGTGTGAGTGGGTGTGAATGTGATGTGTGGGTGTGAGTGTGAGTGTGGGTGTGAGTGTGGGTGTGATGTGTGGGTGTGAGTGTGGGTGTGAGTGTGAGTGTGGGTGTGTGAGTGGGTGTGAATGTGATGTGTGGGTGTGAGTGTGAGTGTGAGTGTGAGTGTGGGTGTGGGTGTGATGTGTGGGTGTGAGTGTGCGTGTGGGTGTGATGTGTGAGTGTGGGTGTGAGTGTGGGTGTGATGTGAGTGTGGGTGTGTGTGATGTGTGGGTGTGAGTGTGAGTGTGGGTATGAGTGTGGGTATGAGTGTGGGTATGAGTGTGGGTATGAGTGTGATGTGTAAGTGTGGGTGTGAGTGTGGGTGTGGGTGTGATGTGAGTGTGGGTGTGTGTGGTTGTGAGTGCGGGTGTGGGTGTGATGTGTGAGTGAGAGTGTGTGTGATGTGTGGGTGTGTGTGGGTGTGGGTGTGAGTGTGAATGTGGGTATGAGTGTGGGTGTGAGTGTGATGTGTAAGTGTGGGTGTGAGTGTGACTGTGGGTGTGATGTGTGAGTGAGTGTGGGTGTGATGTGTGAGTGTGGGTGTGGATGTGATGTGTGGGTGTGAGTGTGAGTGTGGGTGTGAATGTGATGTGTGGGTGTGAGTGTGGGTGTGATGTGTGGGTGTGGGTGTGCGTGTGGGTGTGCGTGTGGGTGTGATGTGTGAGTGTGAGTGTGGGTGTGTGAGTGGGTGTGAATGTGATGTGTGGGTGTGAGTGTGAGTGTGGGTGTGAGTGTGGGTGTGATGTGTGAGTGTGAGTGTGGGTGTGGGTGTGCGTGTGGGTGTGATGTGTGAGTGTGGGTGTGGGTGTGAGTGTGAGTGTGGGTGTGTGAGAGGGTGTGAATGTGATGTGTGGGTGTGAGTGTGAGTGTGGGTGTGGGTGTGAGTGTGGGTGTGATGTGTGGGTGTGAGTGTGGGTGTGGGTGTGATGTGAGTGTGTGTGTGATGTGAGTGTGGGTGTGTGTGGTTGTGAGTGCGGGTGTGGGTGTGATGTGTGAGTGAGAGTGTGTGTGATGTGTGGGTGTGGGTGTGAGTGTGAGTGTGGGTATGAGTGTGAGTGTGGGTGTGATGTGTGGGTGTGATGTGTGGGTGTGATGTGTGGGTGTGATGTGTGGGTGTGCGTGTGGGTGTGATGTGTGATGTGTGGGTGTGGGTGTGGGTGTGGGTGTGGGTCTGATATGAGTGTGGGTGTGATGTGAGTGTGGGTGTGATGTGAGTGTGGGTGTGTGTGGTTGTGAGTGCGGGTGTGGGTGTGATGTGTGAGTGTGGGTGTGATGTGTGAGTGAGAGTGTGTGTGATGTGTGGGTGGGTGTGGGTGTGAGTGTGAGTGTGGGTATGAGTGTGGGTGTGAGTGTGATGTGTAAGTGTGGGTGTGAGTGTGACTGTGGGTGTGATGTGTGAGTGAATGTGGGTGTGAGTGTGGGTGTGTGAGTGGGTGTGAATGTGATGTGTGGGTGTGGGTGTGGATGTGATGTGTGGGTGTGAGTGTGAGTGTGGGTGTGAATGTGATGTGTGGGTGTGAGTGTGGGTGTGATGTGTGGGTGTGGGTGTGCGTGTGGGTGTGCGTGTGGGTGTGATGTGTGAGTGTGAGTGTGGGTGTGTGAGTGGGTGTGAATGTGATGTGTGGGTGTGAGTGTGAGTGTGGGTGTGAGTGTGGGTGTGATGTGTGAGTGTGAGTGTGGGTGTGGGTGTGCGTGTGGGTGTGATGTGTGAGTGTGGGTGTGGGTGTGAGTGTGAGTGTGGGTGTGTGAGAGGGTGTGAATGTGATGTGTGGGTGTGAGTGTGAGTGTGGGTGTGGGTGTGAGTGTGGGTGTGATGTGTGGGTGTGAGTGTGGGTGTGGGTGTGATGTGAGTGTGTGTGTGATGTGAGTGTGGGTGTGTGTGGTTGTGAGTGCGGGTGTGGGTGTGATGTGTGAGTGAGAGTGTGTGTGATGTGTGGGTGTGGGTGTGAGTGTGAGTGTGGGTATGAGTGTGAGTGTGGGTGTGATGTGTGGGTGTGATGTGTGGGTGTGATGTGTGGGTGTGATGTGTGGGTGTGCGTGTGGGTGTGATGTGTGAGTGTGGGTGTGGGTGTGAGTGTGAGTGTGGGTGTGTGAGAGGGTGTGAATGTGATGTGTGGGTGTGAGTGTGAATGTGGGTATGAGTGTGGGTGTGAGTGTGATGTGTAAGTGTGGGTGTGAGTGTGACTGTGGGTGTGATGTGTGAGTGAGTGTGGGTGTGATGTGTGAGTGTGGGTGTGGATGTGATGTGTGGGTGTGAGTGTGAGTGTGGGTGTGAATGTGATGTGTGGGTGTGAGTGTGGGTGTGATGTGTGGGTGTGGGTGTGCGTGTGGGTGTGCGTGTGGGTGTGATGTGTGAGTGTGAGTGTGGGTGTGTGAGTGGGTGTGAATGTGATGTGTGGGTGTGAGTGTGAGTGTGGGTGTGAGTGTGGGTGTGATGTGTGAGTGTGAGTGTGGGTGTGGGTGTGCGTGTGGGTGTGATGTGTGAGTGTGGGTGTGGGTGTGAGTGTGAGTGTGGGTGTGTGAGAGGGTGTGAATGTGATGTGTGGGTGTGAGTGTGAGTGTGGGTGTGGGTGTGAGTGTGGGTGTGATGTGTGGGTGTGAGTGTGGGTGTGGGTGTGATGTGAGTGTGTGTGTGATGTGAGTGTGGGTGTGTGTGGTTGTGAGTGCGGGTGTGGGTGTGATGTGTGAGTGAGAGTGTGTGTGATGTGTGGGTGTGGGTGTGAGTGTGAGTGTGGGTATGAGTGTGAGTGTGGGTGTGATGTGTGGGTGTGATGTGTGGGTGTGATGTGTGGGTGTGATGTGTGGGTGTGCGTGTGGGTGTGATGTGTGATGTGTGGGTGTGGGTGTGGGTGTGGGTGTGGGTCTGATATGAGTGTGGGTGTGATGTGAGTGTGGGTGTGATGTGAGTGTGGGTGTGTGTGGTTGTGAGTGCGGGTGTGGGTGTGATGTGTGAGTGTGGGTGTGATGTGTGAGTGAGAGTGTGTGTGATGTGTGGGTGGGTGTGGGTGTGAGTGTGAGTGTGGGTATGAGTGTGGGTGTGAGTGTGATGTGTAAGTGTGGGTGTGAGTGTGACTGTGGGTGTGATGTGTGAGTGAATGTGGGTGTGAGTGTGGGTGTGTGAGTGGGTGTGAATGTGATGTGTGGGTGTGGGTGTGGATGTGATGTGTGGGTGTGAGTGTGAGTGTGGGTGTGAATGTGATGTGTGGGTGTGAGTGTGGGTGTGATGTGTGGGTGTGGGTGTGCGTGTGGGTGTGCGTGTGGGTGTGATGTGTGAGTGTGAGTGTGGGTGTGTGAGTGGGTGTGAATGTGATGTGTGGGTGTGAGTGTGAGTGTGGGTGTGAGTGTGGGTGTGATGTGTGAGTGTGAGTGTGGGTGTGGGTGTGCGTGTGGGTGTGATGTGTGAGTGTGGGTGTGGGTGTGAGTGTGAGTGTGGGTGTGTGAGAGGGTGTGAATGTGATGTGTGGGTGTGAGTGTGAGTGTGGGTGTGGGTGTGAGTGTGGGTGTGATGTGTGGGTGTGAGTGTGGGTGTGGGTGTGATGTGAGTGTGTGTGTGATGTGAGTGTGGGTGTGTGTGGTTGTGAGTGCGGGTGTGGGTGTGATGTGTGAGTGAGAGTGTGTGTGATGTGTGGGTGTGGGTGTGAGTGTGAGTGTGGGTATGAGTGTGAGTGTGGGTGTGATGTGTGGGTGTGATGTGTGGGTGTGATGTGTGGGTGTGATGTGTGGGTGTGCGTGTGGGTGTGATGTGTGAGTGTGGGTGTGGGTGTGAGTGTGAGTGTGGGTGTGTGAGAGGGTGTGAATGTGATGTGTGGGTGTGAGTGTGAGTGTGGGTGTGGGTGTGAGTGTGGGTGTGATGTGTGGGTGTGAGTGTGGGTGTGGGTGTGATGTGAGTGTGTGTGTGATGTGAGTGTGGGTGTGTGTGGTTGTGAGTGCGGGTGTGGGTGTGATGTGTGAGTGAGAGTGTGTGTGATGTGTGGGTGTGGGTGTGAGTGTGAGTGTGGGTATGAGTGTGAGTGTGGGTGTGATGTGTGGGTGTGATGTGTGGGTGTGATGTGTGGGTGTGATGTGTGGGTGTGCGTGTGGGTGTGATGTGTGATGTGTGGGTGTGGGTGTGGGTGTGGGTGTGGGTCTGATATGAGTGTGGGTGTGATGTGAGTGTGGGTGTGATGTGAGTGTGGGTGTGTGTGGTTGTGAGTGCGGGTGTGGGTGTGATGTGTGAGTGTGGGTGTGATGTGTGAGTGAGAGTGTGTGTGATGTGTGGGTGGGTGTGGGTGTGAGTGTGAGTGTGGGTATGAGTGTGGGTGTGAGTGTGATGTGTAAGTGTGGGTGTGAGTGTGACTGTGGGTGTGATGTGTGAGTGAATGTGGGTGTGAGTGTGGGTGTGTGAGTGGGTGTGAATGTGATGTGTGGGTGTGAGTGTGGGTGTGATGTGTGGGTGTGAGTGTGAGTGTGGGTGTGGGTGTGGGTGTGGGTGTGCGTGTGGGTGTGATGTGTGAGTGTGGGTGAGTGTGTGAGTGTGGGTGTGTGAGTGGGTGTGAATGTGATGTGTGGGTGTGAGTGTGAGTGTGGGTGTGATGTGTGAGTGTGAGTGTGGGTGTGAGTGTGAGTGGGTGTGAATGTGATGTGTGGGTGTGAGTGTGAGTGTGGGTGTGAGTGTGGGTGTGATGTGTGGGTGTGAGTGTGGGTGTGCGTGTGGGTGTGATGTGTGAGTGTGAGTGTGAGTGTGGGTGTGGGTGTGGGTGTGCGTGTGCGTGTGGGTGTGATGTGTGGGTGTGATGTGTGAGTGTGAGTGTGGGTGTGGGTGTGGGTGTGGGTGTGATGTGTGAGTGTGGGTGTGAGTGTGAGTGTGGGTGTGTGAGTGGGTGTGAATGTGATGTGTGGGTGTGAGTGTGAGTGTGGGTGTGAGTGTGGGTGTGATGTGTGGGTGTGAGTGTGGGTGTGCGTGTGGGTGTGATGTGTGAGTGTGGGTGTGGGTGTGGGTGTGGGTGTGATGTGTGAGTGTGAGTGTGAGTGTGGGTGTGATGTGTGGGTGTGCGTGTGGGTGTGATGTGTGAGTGTGGGTGTGAGTGTGAGTGTGGGTGTGTGAGTGGGTGTGAATGTGATGTGTGGGTGTGAGTGTGGGTGTGAGTGTGGGTGTGTGTGTGGGTGTGAGTGTGGGTGTGCGTGTGGGTGTGATGTGTGGGTGTGGGTGTGAGTGTGAGTGTGGGTGTGATGTGTGGGTGTGAGTGTGGGTGTGAGTGTGGGTGTGCGTGTGGGTGTGCGTGTGGGTGTGCGTGTGGGTGTGCGTGTGGGTGTGATGTGTGAGTGTGGGTGTGTGTGGGTGTGGGTGTGATGTGAGTGTGGGTGTGTGTGGTTGTGAGTGCGGGTGTGGGTGTGATGTGTGAGTGTGGGTGTGATGTGTGGGTGGGTGTGGGTGTGAGTGTGAGTGTGGGTATGAGTGTGGGTATGAGTGTGGGTGTGAGTGTGACGTGTAAGTGTGGGTGTGAGTGTGGGTGTGATGTGAGTGAGTGTGGGTGTGATGTGTGAGTGAGTGTGGGTGTGACGTGTGAGTGTGTGTGTGGGTGTGATGTGTCAGTGTGGGCGTGAGTGAGTGTGGGTGTGGGTGTGATGTGTGAGCGTTAGCGTGAGTGTGAGTGTGGGTGTGAGAGTGGGTATGAGTGTGGGTGTGAGGTGTGAGTGGGTATGAGTGTGGGTGTGAGTGTGGGTGTGAGTGTGAGTGTGGGTGTGAGTGTGAGTGTGAGTGTGAGTGTGGGTGTGATGTGTGGGTGTGATGTGTGGCTGTGAGGTGTGGCTGTGAGGTGTGAGTGTGGGTGTGTGTGTGGGTGTGAGGTGTGGGTGTGAGGTGTGAATGTGAGGTGTGAGTGTGGGTGTGGGTGTGAGTGTGGGTGTGTGAGTGGGTGTGAGTGTGAGTGTGAGTGTGAGTGTGAGTGTGAGGTGTGAGTGTGGGTGTGAGGTGTGGGTGTGAGGTGTGAGTGTGAGTGTGGGTGTGAGTGTAGGTGTGAATGTGAGGTGTGAGTGTGGGTGTGAGTGTGAGTGTGGGTGTGAGTGTAGGTGTGAATGTGAGGTGTGAGTGTGGGTGTGAGTGTGTGAGTGTATGTGTGAGTGTGGGTGTGAGTGTGGGTGTGATGTGAGTGTGGGTGTGTGTGGTTGTGAGTGCGGGTGTGGGTGTGATGTGTGAGTGTGGGTGTGATGTGTGAGTGAGAGTGTGTGTGATGTGTGGGTGTAGGTGTGATGTGTGGGTGTGTGTGAGTGTGGGTGTGATGTGTGAGTGTGAATGTGGATGTGATGTGTGAGTGTGGGTGTGGGTGTGAGTGTGGGTGTGTGAGTGGGTGTGAGTGTGAGTGTGAGTGTGAGTGTGAGTGTGAGGTGTGAGTGTGGGTGTGAGGTGTGGGTGTGAGGTGTGAGTGTGAGTGTGGGTGTGAGTGTAGGTGTGAATGTGAGGTGTGAGTGTGGGTGTGAGTGTGAGTGTGGGTGTGAGTGTAGGTGTGAATGTGAGGTGTGAGTGTGGGTGTGAGTGTGTGAGTGTATGTGTGAGTGTGGGTGTGAGTGTGGGTGTGATGTGAGTGTGGGTGTGTGTGGTTGTGAGTGCGGGTGTGGGTGTGATGTGTGAGTGTGGGTGTGATGTGTGAGTGAGAGTGTGTGTGATGTGTGGGTGTAGGTGTGATGTGTGGGGTGTGTGTGAGTGTGGGTGTGATGTGTGAGTGTGAATGTGGATGTGATGTGTGAGTGTGGGTGTGGGTCTGAGAGTGAGTGTGGGTGTGATGTGTGAGTGTTAGCGTGAGTGTGAGTGTGGGTGTGTGAGTGGGTGTGAATGTGATGTGTGGGTGTGAGTGTGGGTGTGCGTGTGGGTGTGATGTGTGGGTGTGATGTGTGAGTGTGGGTGTGATGGGTGGGTGTGAGTGTGGGTGTGGGTGTGATGTGAGTGTGGGTGTGATGTGAGTGTGGGTGTGTGTGGTTGTGAGTGCGGGTGTGGGTGTGATGTGTGCGTGTGGGTGTGATGTGAGTGTGGGTGTGAGTGTGGGTGTGATGTGTGGGTGTGAGTGTGAGTGTGGGTGTGGGTGTGATGTGAGTGTGGGTGTGATGTGTGAGTGAGAGTGTGTGTGATGTGTGGGTGTGGGTGTGGGTGTGAGTGTGGATATGAGTGTGGGTATGAGTGGGTGTGAGTGTGATGTGTAAGTGTGGGTGTGAGTGTGGGTGTGGGTGTGAGTGTGGGGTGTGATGTGTGAGTGAGTGTGGGTGTGAGTGTGTGTGTGGGTGTGGGTGTGATGTGTGAGTGAGAGTGTGTGTGATGTGTGGGTGTGGGTGTGGGGTGTGAGTGTGGATATGAGTGTGGGTATGAGTGGGTGTGAGTGTGATGTGTAAGTGTGGGTGTGAGTGTGGGTGTGGGTGTGAGTGTGGGTGTGATGTGTGAGTGAGTGTGGGTGTGAGTGTGTGTGTGGGTGTGGGTGTGATGTGTGAGCGTTAGCGTGAGTGTGAGTGTGGGTGTGTGAGTGGGTATGAGTGTGGGTGTGAGGTGTGGGTGTGATGTGTGAGGTGTGAGTGTGAGTGTGGGTGTGTGAGTGGGTGTGAGGTGTGGGTGTGAGGTGTGAATGTGAGGTGTGAATGTGAGGTGTGGGTGTGAGGTGTGAGTGTGGGTGTGAGGTGTGAATGTGAGGTGTGGGTGTGATTTGTGGGTGTGATTTGTGGGTGTGATTTGTGGGTGTGATTTGTGGGCGTGATTTGTGGGCGTGATTTGTGGGTGTGATTTGTGGGAGTGTGGGTGTGATTTGTGTGAGTGATGTGTGAGTGTGGGTGTGATGTGTGAGTGTGGGTGTGGAGTGTGATGTGTGGGTGTGAGTGTGAGTGTGATGTGTGGGGTGTGATGTGTGAGTGAGTGTGGGTGTGATGTGTGAGTGTGGGTGTGGATGTGATGTGTGAGTGTGGGTGTGAGTGTGAGTGTGGGTGTGTGAGTGGGTGTGAATGTGATGTGTGGGTGTGAGTGTGGGTGTGTGTGAGTGTGGGTGTGAGTGTGGGTGTGTGAGTGGGTGTGAATGTGATGTGTGGGTGTGAGTGTGGGTGTGTGTGAGTGTGGGTGTGGGTGTGCGTGTGGGTGTGCGTGTGGGTGTGATGTGTGAGTGTGGGTGTGAGTGTGGGTGTGGGTGTGATGTGAGTGTGGGTGTGATGTGAGTGTGGGTGTGTTTGGTTGTGAGTGCGGGTGTGGGGTGTGATGTGTGAGTGTGGGTGTGATGTGTGAGTGAGAGTGTGTGTGATGTGTGGGTGTGTGTGGGTGTGGGTGTGAGTGTGAGTGTGGGTATGAGTGTGGGTATGAGTGTGGGTGTGAGTGTGATGTGTAAGTGTGGGTGTGAGTGTGAGTGTGGGTGTGATGTGTGACTGTGGGTGTGATGTGTGAGTGAGTGTGGGTGTGATGTGTGAGTGTGAATGTGGATGTGATGTGTGGGTGTGGATGTGATGTGTGAGTGTGGGTGTGAGTGTGGGTGTGAGTGTGAGTGTGGGTGTGTGAGTGGGTGTGAATGTGATGTGTGGGTGTGAGTGTGAGTGTGAGTGTGAGTGTGGGTGTGGGTGTGATGTGTGGGTGTGATGTGTGGGTGTGAGTGTGCGTGTGGGTGTGCGTGTGGGTGTGATGTGTGAGTGTGGGTGTGGGTGTGAGTGTGGGTGTGATGTGAGTGTGGGTGTGTGTGGGTGTGGGTGTGATGTGTGAGTGAGAGTGTGTGTGATGTGTGGGTGTGTGTGGGTGTGGGTGTGAGTGTGAGTGTGGGTATGAGTGTGGGTGTGAGTGTGATGTGTAAGTGTGGGTGTGAGTGTGAGTGTGGGTGTGATGTGTGACTGTGGGTGTGATGTGTGAGTGAGTGTGGGTGTGATGTGTGAGTGTGAATGTGGATGTGATGTGTGAGTGTGGGTGTGGATGTGATGTGTGAGTGTGGGTGTGAGTGTGAGTGTGGGTGTGTGAGTGGGTGTGAATGTGATGTGTGGGTGTGAGTGTGAGTGTGAGTGTGGGTGAGGATGTGATGTGTGGGTGTGAGTGTGCATGTGGGTGTGCGTGTGGGTGTGCGTGTGGGTGTGATGTGTGAGTGTGGGTGTGGGTGTGTGTGGGTGTGGGTGTGATGTGAGTGTGGGTGTGTGTGGGTGTGGGTGTGATGTGTGAGTGAGAGTGTGTGTGATGTGTGGGTGTGGGTGTGAGTGTGGGTGTGAGTGTGGATATGAGTGTGGGTATGAGTGGGTGTGAGTGTGATGTGTAAGTGTGGGTGTGAGTGTGGGTGTGGGTGTGATGTGTGAGTGAGTGTGGGTGTGAGTGTGTGTGTGGGTGTGGGTGTGATGTGTGAGCGTTAGCGTGAGTGTGAGTGTGGGTGTGTGAGTGGGTATGAGTGTGGGTGTGAGGTGTGGGTGTGATGTGTGAGGTGTGAGTGTGAGTGTGGGTGTGTGAGTGGGTGTGAGGTGTGAATGTGAGGTGTGAATGTGAGGTGTGGGTGTGAGGTGTGAGTGTGGGTGTGAGGTGTGAATGTGAGGTGTGGGTGTGATTTGTGGGTGTGATTTGTGGGTGTGATTTGTGGGTGTGATTTGTGGGCGTGATTTGTGGGCGTGATTTGTGGGTGTGATTTGTGGGAGTGTGGGTGTGATTTGTGTGAGTGATGTGTGGGTGTGGAGTGTGATGTGTGGGTGTGAGTGTGAGTGTGATGTGTGGGTGTGATGTGTGAGTGAGTGTGGGTGTGATGTGTGAGTGTGAATGTGGATGTGATGTGTGAGTGTGGGTGTGGATGTGATGTGTGAGTGTGGGTGTGAGTGTGAGTGTGGGTGTGTGAGTGGGTGTGAATGTGATGTGTGGGTGTGAGTGTGAGTGTGAGTGTGGGTGAGGATGTGATGTGTGGGTGTGAGTGTGCATGTGGGTGTGCGTGTGGGTGTGCGTGTGGGTGTGATGTGTGAGTGTGGGTGTGGGTGTGTGTGGGTGTGGGTGTGATGTGAGTGTGGGTGTGTGTGGGTGTGGGTGTGATGTGTGAGTGAGAGTGTGTGTGATGTGTGGGTGTGGGTGTGAGTGTGGGTGTGAGTGTGGATATGAGTGTGGGTATGAGTGGGTGTGAGTGTGATGTGTAAGTGTGGGTGTGAGTGTGGGTGTGGGTGTGATGTGTGAGTGAGTGTGGGTGTGAGTGTGTGTGTGGGTGTGGGTGTGATGTGTGAGCGTTAGCGTGAGTGTGAGTGTGGGTGTGTGAGTGGGTATGAGTGTGGGTGTGAGGTGTGGGTGTGATGTGTGAGGTGTGAGTGTGAGTGTGGGTGTGTGAGTGGGTGTGAGGTGTGAATGTGAGGTGTGAATGTGAGGTGTGGGTGTGAGGTGTGAGTGTGGGTGTGAGGTGTGAATGTGAGGTGTGGGTGTGATTTGTGGGTGTGATTTGTGGGTGTGATTTGTGGGTGTGATTTGTGGGCGTGATTTGTGGGCGTGATTTGTGGGTGTGATTTGTGGGAGTGTGGGTGTGATTTGTGTGAGTGATGTGTGGGTGTGGAGTGTGATGTGTGGGTGTGAGTGTGAGTGTGATGTGTGGGTGTGATGTGTGAGTGAGTGTGGGTGTGATGTGTGAGTGTGGGTGTGGATGTGATGTGTGAGTGTGGGTGTGAGTGTGGGTGTGTGAGTGGGTGTGAATGTGATGTGTGGGTGTGAGTGTGGGTGTGTGTGAGTGTGGGTGTGAGTGTGGGTGTGTGAGTGGGTGTGAATGTGATGTGTGGGTGTGAGTGTGGGTGTGTGTGAGTGTGGGTGTGGGTGTGCATGTGGGTGTGCGTGTGGGTGTGATGTGTGAGTGTGGGTGTGAGTGTGGGTGTGGGTGTGATGTGAGTGTGGGTGTGATGTGAGTGTGGGTGTGTTTGGTTGTGAGTGCGGGTGTGGGTGTGATGTGTGAGTGTGGGTGTGATGTGTGAGTGAGAGTGTGTGTGATGTGTGGGTGTGTGTGGGTGTGGGTGTGAGTGTGAGTGTGGGTATGAGTGTGGGTGTGAGTGTGAGTGTGGGTGTGATGTGTGACTGTGGGTGTGATGTGTGAGTGAGTGTGGGTGTGATGTGTGAGTGTGAATGTGGATGTGATGTGTGAGTGTGGGTGTGGATGTGATGTGTGAGTGTGGGTGTGAGTGTGAGTGTGGGTGTGTGAGTGGGTGTGAATGTGATGTGTGGGTGTGAGTGTGAGTGTGGGTGTGAGTGTGGGTGTGATGTGTGAGTGTGAGTGTGGGTGTGGGTGTGAGTGTGGGTGTGGGTGTGAGTGTGAGTGTGGGTGTGTGAGAGGGTGTGAATGTGATGTGTGGGTGTGAGTGTGAGTGTGGGTGTGGGTGTGATGTGAGTGTGTGTGTGTGATGTGAGTGTGGGTGTGTGTGGTTGTGAGTGCGGGTGTGGGTGTGATGTGTGAGTGAGAGTGTGTGTGATGTGTGGGTGTGGGTGTGAGTGTGAGTGTGGGTATGAGTGTGAGTGTGGGTGTGATGTGTGGGTGTGCGTGTGGGTGTGATGTGTGGGTGTGAGTGTGGGTGTGGGTGTGGGTGTGGGTGTGCGTGTGGGTGTGATGTGTGAGTGTGGGTGAGTGTGTGAGTGTGGGTGTGTGAGTGGGTGTGAATGTGATGTGTGGGTGTGAGTGTGAGTGTGGGTGTGAGTGTGGGTGTGATGTGTGGGTGTGAGTGTGGGTGTGGGTGTGGGTGTGCGTGTGCGTGTGGGTGTGATGTGTGGGTGTGATGTGTGAGTGTGAGTGTGGGGTGTGGGTGTGGGTGTGGGTGTGATGTGTGAGTGTGGGTGTGAGTGTGAGTGTGGGTGTGTGAGTGGGTGTGAATGTGATGTGTGGGTGTGAGTGTGAGTGTGAGTGTGGGTGTGAGTGTGGGTGTGATGTGTGAGTGTGAGTGTGAGTGTGGGTGTGATGTGTGGGTGTGCGTGTGGGTGTGATGTGTGAGTGTGGGTGTGAGTGTGAGTGTGGGTGTGTGAGTGGGTGTGAATGTGATGTGTGGGTGTGAGTGTGGGTGTGAGTGTGGGTGTGTGTGTGGGTGTGAGTGTGGGTGTGCGTGTGGGTGTGATGTGTGGGTGTGGGTGTGAGTGTGAGTGTGGGTGTGATGTGTGGGTGTGATGTGTGGGTGTGAGTGTGGGTGTGCGTGTGGGTGTGCGTGTGGGTGTGCGTGTGGGTGTGATGTGTGAGTGTGGGTGTGAGTGTGGGTGTGGGTGTGATGTGAGTGTGGGTGTGTGTGGTTGTGAGTGCGGGTGTGGGTGTGATGTGTGAGTGTGGGTGTGATGTGTGGGTGGGTGTGGGTGTGAGTGTGAGTGTGGGTATGAGTGTGGGTATGAGTGTGGGTGTGAGTGTGACGTGTAAGTGTGGGTGTGAGTGTGGGTGTGATGTGAGTGAGTGTGGGTGTGATGTGTGAGTGAGTGTGGGTGTGACGTGTGAGTGTGTGTGTGGGTGTGATGTGTCAGTGTGGGCGTGAGTGAGTGTGGGTGTGGGTGTGATGTGTGAGCGTTAGCGTGAGTGTGAGTGTGGGTGTGAGAGTGGGTATGAGTGTGGGTGTGAGGTGTGAGTGGGTATGAGTGTGGGTGTGAGTGTGGGTGTGAGTGTGAGTGTGGGTGTGAGTGTGAGTGTGGGTGTGAGTGTGAGTGTGAGTGTGAGTGTGGGTGTGATGTGTGGGTGTGATGTGTGGCTGTGAGGTGTGGCTGTGAGGTGTGAGTGTGGGTGTGTGTGTGGGTGTGAGGTGTGGGTGTGAGGTGTGAATGTGAGGTGTGAGTGTGGGTGTGGGTGTGAGTGTGGGTGTGTGAGTGGGTGTGAGTGTGAGTGTGAGTGTGAGGTGTGAGTGTGAGGTGTGAGTGTGGGTGTGAGGTGTGGGTGTGAGGTGTGAGTGTGAGTGTGGGTGTGAGTGTAGGTGTGAATGTGAGGTGTGAGTGTGGGTGTGAGTGTGAGTGTGGGTGTGAGTGTAGGTGTGAATGTGAGGTGTGAGTGTGGGTGTGAGTGTGTGAGTGTATGTGTGAGTGTGGGTGTGAGTGTGGGTGTGATGTGAGTGTGGGTGTGTGTGGTTGTGAGTGCGGGTGTGGGTGTGATGTGTGAGTGTGGGTGTGATGTGTGAGTGAGAGTGTGTGTGATGTGTGGGTGTAGGTGTGATGTGTGGGTGTGTGTGAGTGTGGGTGTGATGTGTGAGTGTGAATGTGGATGTGATGTGTGGGTGTGGGTCTGAGAGTGAGTGTGGGTGTGATGTGTGAGTGTTAGCGTGAGTGTGAGTGTGGGTGTGTGAGTGGGTGTGAATGTGATGTGTGGGTGTGAGTGTGGGTGTGCGTGTGGGTGTGATGTGTGGGTGTGATGTGTGAGTGTGGGTGTGATGGGTGGGTGTGAGTGTGGGTGTGGGTGTGATGTGAGTGTGGGTGTGATGTGAGTGTGGGGTGTGTGTGGTTGTGAGTGCGGGTGTGGGTGTGATGTGTGCGTGTGGGTGTGATGTGAGTGTGGGTGTGAGTGTGGGTGTGATGTGTGGGTGTGAGTGTGGGTGTGGGTGTGGGTGTGAGTGTGGATATGAGTGTGGGTATGAGTGGGTGTGAGTGTGATGTGTAAGTGTGGGTGTGAGTGTGGGTGTGGGTGTGAGTGTGGGTGTGATGTGTGAGTGAGTGTGGGTGTGAGTGTGTGTGTGGGTGTGGGTGTGATGTGTGAGCGTTAGCGTGAGTGTGAGTGTGGGTGTGTGAGTGGGTATGAGTGTGGGTGTGAGGTGTGGGTGTGATGTGTGAGGTGTGAGTGTGAGTGTGGGTGTGTGAGTGGGTGTGAGGTGTGGGTGTGAGGTGTGAATGTGAGGTGTGAATGTGAGGTGTGAATGTGAGGTGTGGGTGTGAGGTGTGAGTGTGGGTGTGAGGTGTGAATGTGAGGTGTGGGTGTGATTTGTGGGTGTGATTTGTGGGTGTGATTTGTGGGTGTGATTTGTGGGTGTGATTTGTGGGTGTGATTTGTGGGCGTGATTTGTGGGTGTGATTTGTGGGAGTGTGGGTGTGATTTGTGTGAGTGATGTGTGAGTGTGGGTGTGATGTGTGAGTGTGGGTGTGGAGTGTGATGTGTGGGTGTGAGTGTGAGTGTGATGTGTGGGTGTGATGTGTGAGTGAGTGTGGGTGTGATGTGTGAGTGTGGGTGTGGATGTGATGTGTGAGTGTGGGTGTGAGTGTGAGTGTGGGTGTGTGAGTGGGTGTGAATGTGATGTGTGGGTGTGAGTGTGGGTGTGTGTGAGTGTGGGTGTGAGTGTGGGTGTGTGAGTGGGTGTGAATGTGATGTGTGGGTGTGAGTGTGGGTGTGTGTGAGTGTGGGTGTGGGTGTGGGTGTGCGTGTGGGTGTGCGTGTGGGTGTGATGTGTGAGTGTGGGTGTGAGTGTGGGTGTGGGTGTGATGTGAGTGTGGGTGTGATGTGAGTGTGGGTGTGTTTGGTTGTGAGTGCGGGTGTGGGTGTGATGTGTGAGTGTGGGTGTGATGTGTGAGTGAGAGTGTGTGTGATGTGTGGGTGTGTGTGATGTGTGGGTGTGGGTGTGAGTGTGGGTGTGGATGTGGATATGAGTGTGGGTATGAGTGGGTGTGAGTGTGATGTGTAAGTGTGGGTGTGAGTGTGGGTGTGGGTGTGATGTGTGAGTGAGTGTGGGTGTGAGTGTGTGTGTGGGTGTGGGTGTGATGTGTGAGCGTTAGCGTGAGTGTGAGTGTGGGTGTGTGAGTGGGTATGAGTGTGGGTGTGAGGTGTGGGTGTGATGTGTGAGGTGTGAGTGTGAGTGTGGGTGTGTGAGTGGGTGTGAGGTGTGAATGTGAGGTGTGAATGTGAGGTGTGGGTGTGAGGTGTGAGTGTGGGTGTGAGGTGTGAATGTGAGGTGTGGGTGTGATTTGTGGGTGTGATTTGTGGGTGTGATTTGTGGGTGTGATTTGTGGGCGTGATTTGTGGGCGTGATTTGTGGGCGTGATTTGTGGGCGTGATTTGTGGGAGTGTGGGTGTGATTTGTGTGAGTGATGTGTGGGTGTGGAGTGTGATGTGTGGGTGTGAGTGTGAGTGTGATGTGTGGGTGTGATGTGTGAGTGAGTGTGGGTGTGATGTGTGAGTGTGGGTGTGGATGTGATGTGTGAGTGTGGGTGTGAGTGTGAGTGTGGGTGTGTGAGTGGGTGTGAATGTGATGTGTGGGTGTGAGTGTGGGTGTGTGTGAGTGTGGGTGTGAGTGTGGGTGTGAGTGTGGGTGTGTGAGTGGGTGTGAATGTGATGTGTGGGTGTGAGTGTGCATGTGGGTGTGCGTGTGGGTGTGATGTGTGAGTGTGGGTGTGAGTGTGGGTGTGGGTGTGATGTGAGTGTGGGTGTGATGTGAGTGTGGGTGTGTTTGGTTGTGAGTGCGGGTGTGGGTGTGATGTGTGAGTGTGGGTGTGATGTGTGAGTGAGAGTGTGTGTGATGTGTGGGTGTGTGTGGGTGTGGGTGTGAGTGTGGGTGTGATGTGTGACTGTGGGTGTGATGTGTGAGTGAGTGTGGGTGTGATGTGTGAGTGTGAATGTGGATGTGATGTGTGACTGTGGGTGTGGATGTGATGTGTGAGTGTGGGTGTGAGTGTGAGTGTGGGTGTGTGAGTGGGTGTGAATGTGATGTGTGGGTGTGAGTGTGAGTGTGGGTGTGAGTGTGGGTGTGATGTGTGAGTGTGAGTGTGGGTGTGGGTGTGCGTGTGGGTGTGATGTGTGAGTGTGGGTGTGGGTGTGAGTGTGAGTGTGGGTGTGTGAGAGGGTGTGAATGTGATGTGTGGGGGTGAGTGTGGGTGTGGGTGTGATGTGAGTGTGTGTGTGATGTGAGTGTGGGTGTGTGTGGTTGTGAGTGCGGGTGTGGGTGTGATGTGTGAGTGAGAGTGTGTGTGATGTGTGGGTGTGGGTGTGAGTGTGAGTGTGGGTATGAGTGTGAGTGTGGGTGTGATGTGTGGGTGTGATGTGTGGGTGTGATGTGTGGGTGTGATGTGTGGGTGTGCGTGTGGGTGTGATGTGTGATGTGTGGGTGTGGGTGTGAGTGTGGGTGTGGGTGTGGGTGTGGGTGTGGGTCTGATATGAGTGTGGGTGTGATGTGAGTGTGGGTGTGATGTGTGGGTGTGATGTGTGGGTGTGATGTGTGGGTGTGATGTGTGGGTGTGCGTGTGGGTGTGATGTGTGATGTGTGATGTGTGGGTGTGGGTGTGAGTGTGGGTGTGGGTGTGGGTGTGGGTGTGGGTCTGATATGAGTGTGGGTGTGATGTGAGTGTGGGTGTGATGTGAGTGTGGGTGTGTGTGGTTGTGAGTGCGGGTGTGGGTGTGATGTGTGAGTGTGGGTGTGATGTGTGAGTGAGAGTGTGTGGGTGTGAGTGTGAGTGTGGGTATGAGTGTGGGTGTGAGTGTGATGTGTAAGTGTGGGTGTGATTGTGACTGTGGGTGTGATGTGTGAGTGAATGTGGGTGTGAGTGTGGGTGTGTGAGTGGGTGTGAATGTGATGTGTGGGTGTGAGTGTGAGTGTGGGTGTGAGTGTGGGTGTGATGTGTGAGTGTGAGTGTGGGTGTGGGTGTGCGTGTGGGTGTGATGTGTGAGTGTGGGTGTGGGTGTGAGTGTGAGTGTGGGTGTGTGAGAGGGTGTGAATGTGATGTGTGGGTGTGGGTGTGATGTGAGTGTGTGTGTGATGTGAGTGTGGGTGTGTGTGGTTGTGAGTGCGGGTGTGGGTGTGATGTGTGAGTGAGAGTGTGTGTGATGTGTGGGTGTGGGTGTGAGTGTGAGTGTGGGTATGAGTGTGAGTGTGGGTGTGATGTGTGGGTGTGATGTGTGGGTGTGATGTGTGGGTGTGATGTGTGGGTGTGATGTGTGGGTGTGCGTGTGGGTGTGCGTGTGGGTGTGATGTGTGAGTGTGAGTGTGAGTGTGAGTGTGAGTGTGGGTGTGGGTGTGGGTGTGCGTGTGCGTGTGGGTGTGATGTGTGGGTGTGATGTGTGAGTGTGAGTGTGGGTGTGGGTGTGGGTGTGGGTGTGATGTGTGAGTGTGGGTGTGAGTGTGAGTGTGGGTGTGAATGTGATGTGTGGGTGTGAGTGTGGGTGTGAGTGTGGGTGTGATGTGTGGGTGTGAGTGTGGGTGTGCGTGTGGGTGTGATGTGTGAGTGTGGGTGTGGGTGTGGGTGTGCGTGTGGGTGTGATGTGTGAGTGTGAGTGTGGGTGTGGGTGTGATGTGTGGGTGTGCGTGTGGGTGTGATGTGTGAGTGTGGGTGTGAGTGTGAGTGTGGGTGTGTGAGTGGGTGTGAATGTGATGTGTGGGTGTGAGTGTGGGTGTGAGTGTGGGTGTGTGTGTGGGTGTGAGTGTGGGTGTGCGTGTGGGTGTGATGTGTGGGTGTGGGTGTGAGTGTGAGTGTGGGTGTGATGTGTGGGTGTGATGTGTGGGTGTGAGTGTGGGTGTGCGTGTGGGTGTGCGTGTGGGTGTGCGTGTGGGTGTGCGTGTGGGTGTGATGTGTGAGTGTGGGTGTGAGTGTGGGTGTGGGTGTGATGTGAGTGTGGGTGTGTGTGGTTGTGAGTGCGGGTGTGGGTGTGATGTGTGAGTGTGGGTGTGATGTGTGGGTGGGTGTGGGTGTGAGTGTGAGTGTGGGTATGAGTGTGGGTATGAGTGTGGGTATGAGTGTGGGTGTGAGTGTGACGTGTAAGTGTGGGTGTGAGTGTGGGTGTGATGTGAGTGAGTGTGGGTGTGATGTGTGAGTGAGTGTGGGTGTGACGTGTGAGTGTGTGTGTGGGTGTGATGTGTCAGTGTGGGCGTGAGTGAGTGTGGGTGTGGGTGTGATGTGTGAGCGTTAGCGTGAGTGTGAGTGTGGGTGTGAGAGTGGGTATGAGTGTGGGTGTGAGGTGTGGGTGTGGGTGTGAGTGGGTATGAGTGTGGGTGTGAGTGTGGGTGTGAGTGTGAGTGTGAGTGTGAGTGTGGGTGTGATGTGTGGGTGTGATGTGTGGGTGTGATGTGTGGCTGTGAGGTGTGGCTGTGAGGTGTGAGTGTGGGTGTGTGTGTGGGTGTGAGGTGTGGGTGTGAGGTGTGAATGTGAGGTGTGAGTGTGGGTGTGGGTGTGAGTGTGGGTGTGTGAGTGGGTGTGAGTGTGAGTGTGAGTGTGAGGTGTGAGTGTGAGGTGTGAGTGTGGGTGTGAGGTGTGGGTGTGAGGTGTGAGTGTGAGTGTGGGTGTGAGTGTAGGTGTGAATGTGAGGTGTGAGTGTGGGTGTGAGTGTGAGTGTGGGTGTGAGTGTAGGTGTGAATGTGAGGTGTGAGTGTGGGTGTGAGTGTGTGAGTGTATGTGTGAGTGTGAGTGTGGGTGTGGGTGTGATGTGTGAGCGTTAGCGTGAGTGTGAGTGTGGGTGTGTGAGTGGGTATGAGTGTGGGTGTGAGTGTGGGTGTGGGTGTGGGTGTGGGTGTGGGTGTGATGTGTGATGTGTGGCTGTGAGGTGTGGCTGTGAGGTGTGGCTGTGAGGTGTGAATGTGAGGTGTGAATGTGAGGTGTGGGTGTGAGGTGTGAATGTGAGGTGTGAGTGTGAGTGTGGGTGTGTGTGTGGGTGTGAGGTGTGGGTGTGAGGTGTGAGTGTGGGTGTGTGAGTGGGTGTGAGTGTGAGGTGTGGGTGTGAGGTGTGGGTGTGAGGTGTGAGTGTGAGTGTGGGTGTGAGTGTAGGTGTGAATGTGAGGTGTGAGTGTGGGTGTGAGTGTGTGAGTGTGAGTGTGAGTGTGGGTGTGATGTGTGGGTGTGAGTGTGGGTGTGCGTGTGGGTGTGCATGTGAGTGTGGGTGTGAGTGTGGGTGCGGGTGTGGGTGTGATGTGAGTGTGGGTGTGTGTGGTTGTGAGTGCGGGTGGGTGTGATGTGTGAGTGTGGGTGTGATGTGTGGGTGGGTGTGGGTGTGAGTGTGAGTGTGGGTATGAGTGTGGGTATGAGTGTGGGTGTGAGTGTGATGTGTAAGTGTGGGTGTGAGTGTGGGTGTGATGTGAGTGAGTGTGGGTGTGATGTGTGAGTGAGTGTGGGTGTGACGTGTGAGTGTGTGTGTGGGTGTGATGTGTCAGTGTGGGTGTGAGTGTGGGTGTGATGTGAGTGAGTGTGGGTGTGGGTGTGATGTGTGAGCGTTAGCGTGAGTGTGAGTGTGGGTGTGTGAGTGGGTATGAGTGTGGGTGTGAGTGTGGGTGTGGGTGTGGGTGTGATGTGTGATGTGTGGCTGTGAGGTGTGGCTGTGAGGTGTGGCTGTGAGGTGTGGCTGTGAGGTGTGAATGTGAGGTGTGAATGTGAGGTGTGGGTGTGAGGTGTGAATGTGAGGTGTGAGTGTGAGTGTGGGTGTGTGTGTGGGTGTGAGGTGTGAATGTGAGGTGTGAGTGTGGGTGTGTGAGTGGGTGTGAGTGTGAGGTGTGAGTGTGGGTGTGAGGTGTGGGTGTGAGGTGTGAGTGTAAGTGTGGGTGTGAGTGTAGGTGTGAATGTGAGGTGTGAGTGTGGGTGTGAGTGTGTGAGTGTGAGTGTGAGTGTGGGTGTGAGTGTGCGTGTGGGTGTGATGTGTGAGTGTGGGTGTGATGTGAGTGTGGGTGTGATGTGTGAGTGAGTGTGGGTGTGATGTGTGAGTGTGGGTGTGGATATGATGTGTGAGTGTGGGTGTGAGTGTGGGTGTGATGTGTGGGTGTGAGTGTGGGTGTGCGTGTGGGTGTGATGTGTGAGTGTGAGTGTGGGTGTGTGAGTGGGTGTGAATGTGATGTGTGGGTGTGAGTGTGAGTGTGGGTGTGAGTGTGGGTGTGATGTGTGAGTGTGGGTGTGGGTGTGAGTGTGGGTGTGAGTGTGAGTGTGGGTGTGGGTGTGCGTGTGGGTGTGATGTGTGAGTGTGGGTGTGGGTGTGGGTGTGAGTGTGGGTGTGTGAGTGGGTGTGAATGTGATGTGTGGGTGTGAGTGTGAGTGTGCGTGTGATGTGAGTGTGGGTGTGTGTGGATGTGAGTGTGGGTGTGATGTGAGTGTGGGTGTGAGTGTGAGTGGGTATGAGTGTGGGTGTGAGTGTGATGTGTAAGTGTGGGTGTGAGTGTGACTGTGGGTGTGATGTGTGAGTGAGTGTGGGTGTGATGTGTGAGTGTGGGTGTGGATATGATGTGTGAGTGTGGGTGTGAGTGTGGGTGTGATGTGTGGGTGTGGGTGTGAGTGTGATGTGTAAGTGTGGGTGTGAGTGTGGGTGTGATGTGAGTGAGTGTGGGTGTGATGTGTGAGTGAGTGTGGGTGTGACGTGTGAGTGTGTGTGTGGGTGTGATGTGTCAGTGTGGGCGTGAGTGTGGGTGTGAGTGAGTGTGGGTGTGGGTGTGATGTGTGAGCGTTAGCGTGAGTGTGGGTGTGTGAGTGGGTATGAGTGTGGGTGTGAGTGTGGGTGTGGGTGTGATGTGTGATGTGTGGCTGTGAGGTGTGGCTGTGAGGTGTGGCTGTGAGGTGTGAATGTGAGGTGTGGGTGTGAGGTGTGAATGTGAGGTGTGAGTGTGAGTGTGGGTGTGTGTGTGGGTGTGAGGTGTGGGTGTGAGGTGTGAATGTGAGGTGTGAGTGTGGGTGTGGGTGTGATGTGTGAGTGAGTGTGGGTGTGATGTGTGAGTGTGGGTGTGGATATGATGTGTGAGTGTGGGTGTGAGTGTGGGTGTGATGTGTGGGTGTGAGTGTGGGTGTGCGTGTGGGTGTGATGTGTGAGTGTGAGTGTGGGTGTGTGAGTGGGTGTGAATGTGATGTGTGGGTGTGAGTGTGAGTGTGGGTGTGAGTGTGGGTGTGATGTGTGAGTGTGAGTGTGGGTGTGAGTGTGAGTGTGGGTGTGAGTGTGGGTGTGAGTGTGAGTGTGGGTGTGCGTGTGGGTGTGATGTGTGAGTGTGGGTGTGGGTGTGGGTGTGAGTGTGGGTGTGTGAGTGGGTGTGAATGTGATGTGTGGGTGTGAGTGTGAGTGTGCGTGGATGTGAGTGTGGGTGTGATGTGAGTGTGGGTGTGTGTGGTTGTGAGTGCGGGTGTGGGTGTGAGTGTGAGTGGGTATGAGTGTGGGTGTGAGTGTGATGTGTAAGTGTGGGTGTGAGTGTGACTGTGGGTGTGATGTGTGAGTGAGTGTGGGTGTGATGTGTGAGTGTGGGTGTGGATATGATGTGTGAGTGTGGGTGTGAGTGTGGGTGTGATGTGTGGGTGTGAGTGTGGGTGTGAGTGTGATGTGTAAGTGTGGGTGTGAGTGTGGGTGTGATGTGTGAGTGAGTGTGGGTGTGACGTGTGAGTGTGTGTGTGGGTGTGATGTGTCAGTGTGGGCGTGAGTGTGGGTGTGAGTGAGTGTGGGTGTGGGTGTGATGTGTGAGCGTTAGCGTGAGTGTGAGTGTGGGTGTGTGAGTGGGTATGAGTGTGGGTGTGAGTGTGGGTGTGGGTGTGGGTGTGATGTGTGATGTGTGGCTGTGAGGTGTGGCTGTGAGGTGTGGCTGTGAGGTGTGAATGTGAGGTGTGAATGTGAGGTGTGGGTGTGAGGTGTGAATGTGAGGTGTGAGTGTGAGTGTGGGTGTGTGTGTGGGTGTGAGGTGTGAATGTGAGGTGTGAGTGTGGGTGTGTGAGTGGGTGTGAGTGTGAGGTGTGAGTGTGGGTGTGAGGTGTGGGTGTGAGTGTGAGTGTGGGTGTGAGTGTGGGTGTGATGTGTGAGTGTGAGTGTGGGTGTGAGTGTGAGTGTGGGTGTGAGTGTGGGTGTGAGTGTGGGTGTGGGTGTGCGTGTGGGTGTGATGTGTGAGTGTGGATGTGGGTGTGGGTGTGAGTGTGGGTGTGTGAGTGGGTGTGAATGTGATGTGTGGGTGTGAGTGTGAGTGTGAGTGTGCGTGTGATGTGAGTGTGGGTGTGTGTGGATGTGAGTGTGGGTGTGATGTGAGTGTGGGTGTGTGTGGTTGTGAGTGCGGGTGTGGGTGTGAGTGTGAGTGGGTATGAGTGTGGGTGTGAGTGTGATGTGTAAGTGTGGGTGTGAGTGTGACTGTGGGTGTGATGTGTGAGTGAGTGTGGGTGTGATGTGTGAGTGTGGGTGTGGATATGATGTGTGAGTGTGGGTGTGAGTGTGGGTGTGATGTGTGGGTGTGAGTGTGGGTGTGCGTGTGGGTGTGATGTGTGAGTGTGAGTGTGGGTGTGTGAGTGGGTGTGAATGTGAGGTGTGAGTGTGGGTGTGAGGTGTGGGTGTGAGGTGTGAGTGTGAGTGTGGGTGTGTGAGTGGGTGTGAATGTGATGTGTGGGTGTGAGTGTGGGTGTGTGTGAGTGTGGGTGTGAGTGTGGGTGTGTGAGTGGGTGTGAATGTGATGTGTGGGTGTGAGTGTGGGTGTGTGTGAGTGTGGGTGTGGGTGTGGGTGTGCGTGTGGGTGTGCGTGTGGGTGTGATGTGTGAGTGTGGGTGTGAGTGTGGGTGTGGGTGTGATGTGAGTGTGGGTGTGATGTGAGTGTGGGTGTGTTTGGTTGTGAGTGCGGGTGTGGGTGTGATGTGTGAGTGTGGGTGTGATGTGTGAGTGAGAGTGTGTGTGATGTGTGGGTGTGTGTGATGTGTGGGTGTGGGTGTGAGTGTGGGTGTGAGTGTGGATATGAGTGTGGGTATGAGTGGGTGTGAGTGTGATGTGTAAGTGTGGGTGTGAGTGTGGGTGTGGGTGTGATGTGTGAGTGAGTGTGGGTGTGAGTGTGTGTGTGGGTGTGGGTGTGATGTGTGAGCGTTAGCGTGAGTGTGAGTGTGGGTGTGTGAGTGGGTATGAGTGTGGGTGTGAGGTGTGGGTGTGATGTGTGAGGTGTGAGTGTGAGTGTGGGTGTGTGAGTGGGTGTGAGGTGTGAATGTGAGGTGTGAATGTGAGGTGTGGGTGTGAGGTGTGAGTGTGGGTGTGAGGTGTGAATGTGAGGTGTGGGTGTGATTTGTGGGTGTGATTTGTGGGTGTGATTTGTGGGTGTGATTTGTGGGCGTGATTTGTGGGCGTGATTTGTGGGCGTGATTTGTGGGCGTGATTTGTGGGAGTGTGGGTGTGATTTGTGTGAGTGATGTGTGGGTGTGGAGTGTGATGTGTGGGTGTGAGTGTGAGTGTGATGTGTGGGTGTGATGTGTGAGTGAGTGTGGGTGTGATGTGTGAGTGTGGGTGTGGATGTGATGTGTGAGTGTGGGTGTGAGTGTGAGTGTGGGTGTGTGAGTGGGTGTGAATGTGATGTGTGGGTGTGAGTGTGGGTGTGTGTGAGTGTGGGTGTGAGTGTGGGTGTGAGTGTGGGTGTGTGAGTGGGTGTGAATGTGATGTGTGGGTGTGAGTGTGCATGTGGGTGTGCGTGTGGGTGTGATGTGTGAGTGTGGGTGTGAGTGTGGGTGTGGGTGTGATGTGAGTGTGGGTGTGATGTGAGTGTGGGTGTGTTTGGTTGTGAGTGCGGGTGTGGGTGTGATGTGTGAGTGTGGGTGTGATGTGTGAGTGAGAGTGTGTGTGATGTGTGGGTGTGTGTGGGTGTGGGTGTGAGTGTGGGTGTGATGTGTGACTGTGGGTGTGATGTGTGAGTGAGTGTGGGTGTGATGTGTGAGTGTGAATGTGGATGTGATGTGTGACTGTGGGTGTGGATGTGATGTGTGAGTGTGGGTGTGAGTGTGAGTGTGGGTGTGTGAGTGGGTGTGAATGTGATGTGTGGGTGTGAGTGTGAGTGTGGGTGTGAGTGTGGGTGTGATGTGTGAGTGTGAGTGTGGGTGTGGGTGTGCGTGTGGGTGTGATGTGTGAGTGTGGGTGTGGGTGTGAGTGTGAGTGTGGGTGTGTGAGAGGGTGTGAATGTGATGTGTGGGGGTGAGTGTGGGTGTGGGTGTGATGTGAGTGTGTGTGTGATGTGAGTGTGGGTGTGTGTGGTTGTGAGTGCGGGTGTGGGTGTGATGTGTGAGTGAGAGTGTGTGTGATGTGTGGGTGTGGGTGTGAGTGTGAGTGTGGGTATGAGTGTGAGTGTGGGTGTGATGTGTGGGTGTGATGTGTGGGTGTGATGTGTGGGTGTGATGTGTGGGTGTGCGTGTGGGTGTGATGTGTGATGTGTGGGTGTGGGTGTGAGTGTGGGTGTGGGTGTGGGTGTGGGTGTGGGTCTGATATGAGTGTGGGTGTGATGTGAGTGTGGGTGTGATGTGTGGGTGTGATGTGTGGGTGTGATGTGTGGGTGTGATGTGTGGGTGTGCGTGTGGGTGTGATGTGTGATGTGTGGGTGTGGGTGTGAGTGTGGGTGTGGGTGTGGGTGTGGGTGTGGGTCTGATATGAGTGTGGGTGTGATGTGAGTGTGGGTGTGATGTGAGTGTGGGTGTGTGTGGTTGTGAGTGCGGGTGTGGGTGTGATGTGTGAGTGTGGGTGTGATGTGTGAGTGAGAGTGTGTGGGTGTGAGTGTGAGTGTGGGTATGAGTGTGGGTGTGAGTGTGATGTGTAAGTGTGGGTGTGATTGTGACTGTGGGTGTGATGTGTGAGTGAATGTGGGTGTGAGTGTGGGTGTGTGAGTGGGTGTGAATGTGATGTGTGGGTGTGAGTGTGAGTGTGGGTGTGAGTGTGGGTGTGATGTGTGAGTGTGAGTGTGGGTGTGGGTGTGCGTGTGGGTGTGATGTGTGAGTGTGGGTGTGGGTGTGAGTGTGAGTGTGGGTGTGTGAGAGGGTGTGAATGTGATGTGTGGGTGTGGGTGTGATGTGAGTGTGTGTGTGATGTGAGTGTGGGTGTGTGTGGTTGTGAGTGCGGGTGTGGGTGTGATGTGTGAGTGAGAGTGTGTGTGATGTGTGGGTGTGGGTGTGAGTGTGAGTGTGGGTATGAGTGTGAGTGTGGGTGTGATGTGTGGGTGTGATGTGTGGGTGTGATGTGTGGGTGTGATGTGTGGGTGTGATGTGTGGGTGTGCGTGTGGGTGTGCGTGTGGGTGTGATGTGTGAGTGTGAGTGTGAGTGTGAGTGTGAGTGTGGGTGTGGGTGTGGGTGTGCGTGTGCGTGTGGGTGTGATGTGTGGGTGTGATGTGTGAGTGTGAGTGTGGGTGTGGGTGTGGGTGTGGGTGTGATGTGTGAGTGTGGGTGTGAGTGTGAGTGTGGGTGTGAATGTGATGTGTGGGTGTGAGTGTGGGTGTGAGTGTGGGTGTGATGTGTGGGTGTGAGTGTGGGTGTGCGTGTGGGTGTGATGTGTGAGTGTGGGTGTGGGTGTGGGTGTGCGTGTGGGTGTGATGTGTGAGTGTGAGTGTGGGTGTGGGTGTGATGTGTGGGTGTGCGTGTGGGTGTGATGTGTGAGTGTGGGTGTGAGTGTGAGTGTGGGTGTGTGAGTGGGTGTGAATGTGATGTGTGGGTGTGAGTGTGGGTGTGAGTGTGGGTGTGTGTGTGGGTGTGAGTGTGGGTGTGCGTGTGGGTGTGATGTGTGGGTGTGGGTGTGAGTGTGAGTGTGGGTGTGATGTGTGGGTGTGATGTGTGGGTGTGAGTGTGGGTGTGCGTGTGGGTGTGCGTGTGGGTGTGCGTGTGGGTGTGCGTGTGGGTGTGATGTGTGAGTGTGGGTGTGAGTGTGGGTGTGGGTGTGATGTGAGTGTGGGTGTGTGTGGTTGTGAGTGCGGGTGTGGGTGTGATGTGTGAGTGTGGGTGTGATGTGTGGGTGGGTGTGGGTGTGAGTGTGAGTGTGGGTATGAGTGTGGGTATGAGTGTGGGTATGAGTGTGGGTGTGAGTGTGACGTGTAAGTGTGGGTGTGAGTGTGGGTGTGATGTGAGTGAGTGTGGGTGTGATGTGTGAGTGAGTGTGGGTGTGACGTGTGAGTGTGTGTGTGGGTGTGATGTGTCAGTGTGGGCGTGAGTGAGTGTGGGTGTGGGTGTGATGTGTGAGCGTTAGCGTGAGTGTGAGTGTGGGTGTGAGAGTGGGTATGAGTGTGGGTGTGAGGTGTGGGTGTGGGTGTGAGTGGGTATGAGTGTGGGTGTGAGTGTGGGTGTGAGTGTGAGTGTGAGTGTGAGTGTGGGTGTGATGTGTGGGTGTGATGTGTGGGTGTGATGTGTGGCTGTGAGGTGTGGCTGTGAGGTGTGAGTGTGGGTGTGTGTGTGGGTGTGAGGTGTGGGTGTGAGGTGTGAATGTGAGGTGTGAGTGTGGGTGTGGGTGTGAGTGTGGGTGTGTGAGTGGGTGTGAGTGTGAGTGTGAGTGTGAGGTGTGAGTGTGAGGTGTGAGTGTGGGTGTGAGGTGTGGGTGTGAGGTGTGAGTGTGAGTGTGGGTGTGAGTGTAGGTGTGAATGTGAGGTGTGAGTGTGGGTGTGAGTGTGAGTGTGGGTGTGAGTGTAGGTGTGAATGTGAGGTGTGAGTGTGGGTGTGAGTGTGTGAGTGTATGTGTGAGTGTGAGTGTGGGTGTGGGTGTGATGTGTGAGCGTTAGCGTGAGTGTGAGTGTGGGTGTGTGAGTGGGTATGAGTGTGGGTGTGAGTGTGGGTGTGGGTGTGGGTGTGGGTGTGGGTGTGATGTGTGATGTGTGGCTGTGAGGTGTGGCTGTGAGGTGTGGCTGTGAGGTGTGAATGTGAGGTGTGAATGTGAGGTGTGGGTGTGAGGTGTGAATGTGAGGTGTGAGTGTGAGTGTGGGTGTGTGTGTGGGTGTGAGGTGTGGGTGTGAGGTGTGAGTGTGGGTGTGTGAGTGGGTGTGAGTGTGAGGTGTGGGTGTGAGGTGTGGGTGTGAGGTGTGAGTGTGAGTGTGGGTGTGAGTGTAGGTGTGAATGTGAGGTGTGAGTGTGGGTGTGAGTGTGTGAGTGTGAGTGTGAGTGTGGGTGTGATGTGTGGGTGTGAGTGTGGGTGTGCGTGTGGGTGTGCATGTGAGTGTGGGTGTGAGTGTGGGTGTGGGTGTGGGTGTGATGTGAGTGTGGGTGTGTGTGGTTGTGAGTGCGGGTGGGTGTGATGTGTGAGTGTGGGTGTGATGTGTGGGTGGGTGTGGGTGTGAGTGTGAGTGTGGGTATGAGTGTGGGTATGAGTGTGGGTGTGAGTGTGATGTGTAAGTGTGGGTGTGAGTGTGGGTGTGATGTGAGTGAGTGTGGGTGTGATGTGTGAGTGAGTGTGGGTGTGACGTGTGAGTGTGTGTGTGGGTGTGATGTGTCAGTGTGGGTGTGAGTGTGGGTGTGATGTGAGTGAGTGTGGGTGTGGGTGTGATGTGTGAGCGTTAGCGTGAGTGTGAGTGTGGGTGTGTGAGTGGGTATGAGTGTGGGTGTGAGTGTGGGTGTGGGTGTGGGTGTGATGTGTGATGTGTGGCTGTGAGGTGTGGCTGTGAGGTGTGGCTGTGAGGTGTGGCTGTGAGGTGTGAATGTGAGGTGTGAATGTGAGGTGTGGGTGTGAGGTGTGAATGTGAGGTGTGAGTGTGAGTGTGGGTGTGTGTGTGGGTGTGAGGTGTGAATGTGAGGTGTGAGTGTGGGTGTGTGAGTGGGTGTGAGTGTGAGGTGTGAGTGTGGGTGTGAGGTGTGGGTGTGAGGTGTGAGTGTAAGTGTGGGTGTGAGTGTAGGTGTGAATGTGAGGTGTGAGTGTGGGTGTGAGTGTGTGAGTGTGAGTGTGAGTGTGGGTGTGAGTGTGCGTGTGGGTGTGATGTGTGAGTGTGGGTGTGATGTGAGTGTGGGTGTGATGTGTGAGTGAGTGTGGGTGTGATGTGTGAGTGTGGGTGTGGATATGATGTGTGAGTGTGGGTGTGAGTGTGGGTGTGATGTGTGGGTGTGAGTGTGGGTGTGCGTGTGGGTGTGATGTGTGAGTGTGAGTGTGGGTGTGTGAGTGGGTGTGAATGTGATGTGTGGGTGTGAGTGTGAGTGTGGGTGTGAGTGTGGGTGTGATGTGTGAGTGTGGGTGTGGGTGTGAGTGTGGGTGTGAGTGTGAGTGTGGGTGTGGGTGTGCGTGTGGGTGTGATGTGTGAGTGTGGGTGTGGGTGTGGGTGTGAGTGTGGGTGTGTGAGTGGGTGTGAATGTGATGTGTGGGTGTGAGTGTGAGTGTGCGTGTGATGTGAGTGTGGGTGTGTGTGGATGTGAGTGTGGGTGTGATGTGAGTGTGGGTGTGAGTGTGAGTGGGTATGAGTGTGGGTGTGAGTGTGATGTGTAAGTGTGGGTGTGAGTGTGACTGTGGGTGTGATGTGTGAGTGAGTGTGGGTGTGATGTGTGAGTGTGGGTGTGGATATGATGTGTGAGTGTGGGTGTGAGTGTGGGTGTGATGTGTGGGTGTGGGTGTGAGTGTGATGTGTAAGTGTGGGTGTGAGTGTGGGTGTGATGTGAGTGAGTGTGGGTGTGATGTGTGAGTGAGTGTGGGTGTGACGTGTGAGTGTGTGTGTGGGTGTGATGTGTCAGTGTGGGCGTGAGTGTGGGTGTGAGTGAGTGTGGGTGTGGGTGTGATGTGTGAGCGTTAGCGTGAGTGTGGGTGTGTGAGTGGGTATGAGTGTGGGTGTGAGTGTGGGTGTGGGTGTGATGTGTGATGTGTGGCTGTGAGGTGTGGCTGTGAGGTGTGGCTGTGAGGTGTGAATGTGAGGTGTGGGTGTGAGGTGTGAATGTGAGGTGTGAGTGTGAGTGTGGGTGTGTGTGTGGGTGTGAGGTGTGGGTGTGAGGTGTGAATGTGAGGTGTGAGTGTGGGTGTGGGTGTGATGTGTGAGTGAGTGTGGGTGTGATGTGTGAGTGTGGGTGTGGATATGATGTGTGAGTGTGGGTGTGAGTGTGGGTGTGATGTGTGGGTGTGAGTGTGGGTGTGCGTGTGGGTGTGATGTGTGAGTGTGAGTGTGGGTGTGTGAGTGGGTGTGAATGTGATGTGTGGGTGTGAGTGTGAGTGTGGGTGTGAGTGTGGGTGTGATGTGTGAGTGTGAGTGTGGGTGTGAGTGTGGGTGTGAGTGTGAGTGTGGGTGTGCGTGTGGGTGTGATGTGTGAGTGTGGGTGTGGGTGTGGGTGTGAGTGTGGGTGTGTGAGTGGGTGTGAATGTGATGTGTGGGTGTGAGTGTGAGTGTGCGTGGATGTGAGTGTGGGTGTGATGTGAGTGTGGGTGTGTGTGGTTGTGAGTGCGGGTGTGGGTGTGAGTGTGAGTGGGTATGAGTGTGGGTGTGAGTGTGATGTGTAAGTGTGGGTGTGAGTGTGACTGTGGGTGTGATGTGTGAGTGAGTGTGGGTGTGATGTGTGAGTGTGGGTGTGGATATGATGTGTGAGTGTGGGTGTGAGTGTGGGTGTGATGTGTGGGTGTGAGTGTGGGTGTGAGTGTGATGTGTAAGTGTGGGTGTGAGTGTGGGTGTGATGTGTGAGTGAGTGTGGGTGTGACGTGTGAGTGTGTGTGTGGGTGTGATGTGTCAGTGTGGGCGTGAGTGTGGGTGTGAGTGAGTGTGGGTGTGGGTGTGATGTGTGAGCGTTAGCGTGAGTGTGAGTGTGGGTGTGTGAGTGGGTATGAGTGTGGGTGTGAGTGTGGGTGTGGGTGTGGGTGTGATGTGTGATGTGTGGCTGTGAGGTGTGGCTGTGAGGTGTGGCTGTGAGGTGTGAATGTGAGGTGTGAATGTGAGGTGTGGGTGTGAGGTGTGAATGTGAGGTGTGAGTGTGAGTGTGGGTGTGTGTGTGGGTGTGAGGTGTGAATGTGAGGTGTGAGTGTGGGTGTGTGAGTGGGTGTGAGTGTGAGGTGTGAGTGTGGGTGTGAGGTGTGGGTGTGAGTGTGAGTGTGGGTGTGAGTGTGGGTGTGATGTGTGAGTGTGAGTGTGGGTGTGAGTGTGAGTGTGGGTGTGAGTGTGGGTGTGAGTGTGGGTGTGGGTGTGCGTGTGGGTGTGATGTGTGAGTGTGGATGTGGGTGTGGGTGTGAGTGTGGGTGTGTGAGTGGGTGTGAATGTGATGTGTGGGTGTGAGTGTGAGTGTGAGTGTGCGTGTGATGTGAGTGTGGGTGTGTGTGGATGTGAGTGTGGGTGTGATGTGAGTGTGGGTGTGTGTGGTTGTGAGTGCGGGTGTGGGTGTGAGTGTGAGTGGGTATGAGTGTGGGTGTGAGTGTGATGTGTAAGTGTGGGTGTGAGTGTGACTGTGGGTGTGATGTGTGAGTGAGTGTGGGTGTGATGTGTGAGTGTGGGTGTGGATATGATGTGTGAGTGTGGGTGTGAGTGTGGGTGTGATGTGTGGGTGTGAGTGTGGGTGTGAGTGTGATGTGTAAGTGTGGGTGTGAGTGTGGGTGTGATGTGTGAGTGAGTGTGGGTGTGACGTGTGAGTGTGTGTGTGGGTGTGATGTGTCAGTGTGGGCGTGAGTGTGGGTGTGAGTGAGTGTGGGTGTGGGTGTGATGTGTGAGCGTTAGCGTGAGTGTGAGTGTGAGTGTGGGTGTGGGTGTGGGTGTGGGTGTGGGTGTGATGTGTGATGTGTGGCTGTGAGGTGTGGCTGTGAGGTGTGGCTGTGAGGTGTGAATGTGAGGTGTGAATGTGAGGTGTGGGTGTGAGGTGTGAATGTGAGGTGTGAGTGTGAGTGTGGGTGTGTGTGTGGGTGTGAGGTGTGAATGTGAGGTGTGAGTGTGGGTGTGTGAGTGGGTGTGAGTGTGAGGTGTGAGTGTGGGTGTGAGGTGTGGGTGTGAGGTGTGAGTGTGAGTGTGGGTGTGAGTGTAGGTGTGAATGTGAGGTGTGAGTGTGGGTGTGAGTGTGTGAGTGTGAGTGTGAGTGTGGGTGTGAGTGTAGGTGTGAATGAGAGGTGTGAGTGTGGGTGTGAGTGTGTGAGTGTGAGTGTGTGTGTGAGTGTGGGTGTGCGTGTGGGTGTGATGTGTGAGTGTGGGTGTGATGTGAGTGTGGGTGTGATGTGTGAGTGAGTGTGGGTGTGATGTGTGAGTGTGGGTGTGGATATGATGTGTGAGTGTGGGTGTGATGTGTGGGTGTGAGTGTGGGTGTGCGTGTGGGTGTGATGTGTGAGTGTGAGTGTGGGTGTGTGAGTGGGTGTGAATGTGATGTGTGGGTGTGAGTGTGAGTGTGGGTGTGAGTGTGGGTGTGATGTGTGAGTGTGAGTGTGGGTGTGAGTGTGAGTGTGGGTGTGAGTGTGGGTGTGAGTGTGAGTGTGGGTGTGGGTGTGCGTGTGGGTGTGATGTGTGAGTGTGGGTGTGGGTGTGGGTGTGAGTGTGGGTGTGTGAGTGGGTGTGAATGTGATGTGTGGGTGTGAGTGTGAGTGTGAGTGTGCGTGTGATGTGAGTGTGGGTGTGTGTGGATGTGAGTGTGGGTGTGATGTGAGTGTGGGTGTGTGTGGTTGTGAGTGCGGGTGTGGGTGTGAGTGTGAGTGGGTATGAGTGTGGGTGTGAGTGTGATGTGTAAGTGTGGGTGTGAGTGTGACTGTGGGTGTGATGTGTGAGTGAGTGTGGGTGTGATGTGTGAGTGTGGGTGTGGATATGATGTGTGAGTGTGGGTGTGAGTGTGGGTGTGAGTGTGGGTGTGAGTGTGATGTGTAAGTGTGGGTGTGAGTGTGGGTGTGATGTGTGAGTGAGTGTGGGTGTGACGTGTGAGTGTGTGTGTGGGTGTGATGTGTCAGTGTGGGCGTGAGTGTGGGTGTGAGTGAGTGTGGGTGTGGGTGTGATGTGTGAGCGTTAGCGTGAGTGTGAGTGTGGGTGTGTGAGTGGGTATGAGTGTGGGTGTGAGTGTGGGTGTGGGTGTGGGTGTGGGTGTGGGTGTGATGTGTGATGTGTGGCTGTGAGGTGTGGCTGTGAGGTGTGGCTGTGAGGTGTGAATGTGAGGTGTGAATGTGAGGTGTGGGTGTGAGGTGTGAATGTGAGGTGTGAATGTGAGGTGTGAATGTGAGGTGTGGCTGTGAGGTGTGAATGTGAGGTGTGAATGTGAGGTGTGGGTGTGAGGTGTGAATGTGAGGTGTGAATGTGAGGTGTGGGTGTGAGGTGTGAATGTGAGGTGTGAGTGTGGGTGTGAGTGTGTGAGTGTGAGTGTGGGTGTGAGTGTGCGTGTGGGTGTGATGTGTGAGTGTGGGTGTGATGTGTGAGTGTGGGTGTGGATATGATGTGTGAGTGTGGGTGTGAGTGTGGGTGTGATGTGTGGGTGTGAGTGTGGGTGTGCGTGTGGGTGTGATGTGTGAGTGTGAGTGTGGGTGTGTGAGTGGGTGTGAATGTGATGTGTGGGTGTGAGTGTGAGTGTGAGTGTGAGTGTGCGTGTGATGTGAGTGTGAGTGTGCGTGTGATGTGAGTGTGGGTGTGTGTGGATGTGAGTGTGGGTGTGATGTGAGTGTGGGTGTGTGTGGTTGTGAGTGCGGGTGTGGGTGTGAGTGTGAGTGGGTATGAGTGTGGGTGTGAGTGTGATGTGTAAGTGTGGGTGTGAGTGTGACTGTGGGTGTGATGTGTGAGTGAGTGTGGGTGTGATGTGTGAGTGTGGGTGTGGATATGATGTGTGAGTGTGGGTGTGAGTGTGGGTGTGAGTGTGGGTGTGAGTGTGATGTGTAAGTGTGGGTGTGAGTGTGGGTGTGATGTGTGAGTGAGTGTGGGTGTGACGTGTGAGTGTGTGTGTGGGTGTGATGTGTCAGTGTGGGCGTGAGTGTGGGTGTGAGTGAGTGTGGGTGTGGGTGTGATGTGTGAGCGTTAGCGTGAGTGTGAGTGTGGGTGTGTGAGTGGGTATGAGTGTGGGTGTGAGTGTGGGTGTGGGTGTGGGTGTGGGTGTGGGTGTGATGTGTGATGTGTGGCTGTGAGGTGTGGCTGTGAGGTGTGGCTGTGAGGTGTGAATGTGAGGTGTGAATGTGAGGTGTGGGTGTGAGGTGTGAATGTGAGGTGTGAATGTGAGGTGTGAATGTGAGGTGTGGCTGTGAGGTGTGAATGTGAGGTGTGAATGTGAGGTGTGGGTGTGAGGTGTGAATGTGAGGTGTGAATGTGAGGTGTGGGTGTGAGGTGTGAATGTGAGGTGTGAGTGTGGGTGTGAGTGTGTGAGTGTGAGTGTGGGTGTGAGTGTGCGTGTGGGTGTGATGTGTGAGTGTGGGTGTGATGTGTGAGTGTGGGTGTGGATATGATGTGTGAGTGTGGGTGTGAGTGTGGGTGTGATGTGTGGGTGTGAGTGTGGGTGTGCGTGTGGGTGTGATGTGTGAGTGTGAGTGTGGGTGTGTGAGTGGGTGTGAATGTGATGTGTGGGTGTGAGTGTGAGTGTGAGTGTGAGTGTGCGTGTGATGTGAGTGTGAGTGTGCGTGTGATGTGAGTGTGGGTGTGTGTGGATGTGAGTGTGGGTGTGATGTGAGTGTGGGTGTGTGTGGTTGTGAGTGCGGGTGTGGGTGTGAGTGTGAGTGGGTATGAGTGTGGGTGTGAGTGTGATGTGTAAGTGTGGGTGTGAGTGTGACTGTGGGTGTGATGTGTGAGTGAGTGTGGGTGTGATGTGTGAGTGTGGGTGTGGATATGATGTGTGAGTGTGGGTGTGAGTGTGGGTGTGATGTGTGGGTGTGAGTGTGGGTGTGAGTGTGATGTGTAAGTGTGGGTGTGAGTGTGGGTGTGATGTGTGAGTGAGTGTGGGTGTGACGTGTGAGTGTGTGTGTGGGTGTGATGTGTCAGTGTGGGCGTGAGTGTGGGTGTGAGTGAGTGTGGGTGTGGGTGTGATGTGTGAGCGTTAGCGTGAGTGTGAGTGTGAGTGTGGGTGTGGGTGTGGGTGTGGGTGTGGGTGTGATGTGTGATGTGTGGCTGTGAGGTGTGGCTGTGAGGTGTGGCTGTGAGGTGTGAATGTGAGGTGTGAATGTGAGGTGTGGGTGTGAGGTGTGAATGTGAGGTGTGAATGTGAGGTGTGAATGTGAGGTGTGGCTGTGAGGTGTGAATGTGAGGTGTGAATGTGAGGTGTGGGTGTGAGGTGTGAATGTGAGGTGTGAATGTGAGGTGTGGGTGTGAGGTGTGAATGTGAGGTGTGAATGTGAGGTGTGGGTGTGAGGTGTGAATGTGAGGTGTGAGTGTGGGTGTGAGTGTGTGAGTGTGAGTGTGGGTGTGAGTGTGCGTGTGGGTGTGATGTGTGAGTGTGGGTGTGATGTGTGAGTGTGGGTGTGGATATGATGTGTGAGTGTGGGTGTGAGTGTGGGTGTGATGTGTGGGTGTGAGTGTGGGTGTGCGTGTGGGTGTGATGTGTGAGTGTGAGTGTGGGTGTGTGAGTGGGTGTGAATGTGATGTGTGGGTGTGGGTGTGATGTGTGAGTGAGTGTGGGTGTGATGTGTGAGTGTGGGTGTGGATATGATGTGTGAGTGTGGGTGTGAGTGTGGGTGTGATGTGTGGGTGTGAGTGTGGGTGTGCGTGTGGGTGTGATGTGTGAGTGTGAGTGTGGGTGTGTGAGTGGGTGTGAATGTGATGTGTGGGTGTGAGTGTGAGTGTGAGTGTGAGTGTGCGTGTGATGTGAGTGTGAGTGTGCGTGTGATGTGAGTGTGGGTGTGTGTGGATGTGAGTGTGGGTGTGATGTGAGTGTGGGTGTGTGTGGTTGTGAGTGCGGGTGTGGGTGTGAGTGTGAGTGGGTATGAGTGTGGGTGTGAGTGTGATGTGTAAGTGTGGGTGTGAGTGTGACTGTGGGTGTGATGTGTGAGTGAGTGTGGGTGTGATGTGTGAGTGTGGGTGTGGATATGATGTGTGAGTGTGGGTGTGAGTGTGGGTGTGATGTGTGGGTGTGAGTGTGGGTGTGAGTGTGATGTGTAAGTGTGGGTGTGAGTGTGGGTGTGATGTGTGAGTGAGTGTGGGTGTGACGTGTGAGTGTGTGTGTGGGTGTGATGTGTCAGTGTGGGCGTGAGTGTGGGTGTGAGTGAGTGTGGGTGTGGGTGTGATGTGTGAGCGTTAGCGTGAGTGTGAGTGTGAGTGTGGGTGTGGGTGTGGGTGTGGGTGTGGGTGTGATGTGTGATGTGTGGCTGTGAGGTGTGGCTGTGAGGTGTGGCTGTGAGGTGTGAATGTGAGGTGTGAATGTGAGGTGTGGGTGTGAGGTGTGAATGTGAGGTGTGAGTGTGAGTGTGGGTGTGTGTGTGGGTGTGAGGTGTGAATGTGAGGTGTGAGTGTGGGTGTGTGAGTGGGTGTGGATATGATGTGTGAGTGTGGGTGTGAGTGTGGGTGTGATGTGTGGGTGTGAGTGTGGGTGTGAGTGTGATGTGTAAGTGTGGGTGTGAGTGTGGGTGTGATGTGTGAGTGAGTGTGGGTGTGACGTGTGAGTGTGTGTGTGGGTGTGATGTGTCAGTGTGGGCGTGAGTGTGGGTGTGAGTGAGTGTGGGTGTGGGTGTGATGTGTGAGCGTTAGCGTGAGTGTGAGTGTGAGTGTGGGTGTGGGTGTGGGTGTGGGTGTGGGTGTGATGTGTGATGTGTGGCTGTGAGGTGTGGCTGTGAGGTGTGGCTGTGAGGTGTGAATGTGAGGTGTGAATGTGAGGTGTGGGTGTGAGGTGTGAATGTGAGGTGTGAGTGTGAGTGTGGGTGTGTGTGTGGGTGTGAGGTGTGAATGTGAGGTGTGAGTGTGGGTGTGTGAGTGGGTGTGAGTGTGAGGTGTGAGTGTGGGTGTGAGGTGTGGGTGTGAGGTGTGAGTGTGAGTGTGGGTGTGAGTGTAGGTGTGAATGTGAGGTGTGAGTGTGGGTGTGAGTGTGTGAGTGTGAGTGTGAGTGTGGGTGTGAGTGTAGGTGTGAATGAGAGGTGTGAGTGTGGGTGTGAGTGTGTGAGTGTGAGTGTGTGTGTGAGTGTGGGTGTGCGTGTGGGTGTGATGTGTGAGTGTGGGTGTGATGTGAGTGTGGGTGTGATGTGTGAGTGAGTGTGGGTGTGATGTGTGAGTGTGGGTGTGGATATGATGTGTGAGTGTGGGTGTGATGTGTGGGTGTGAGTGTGGGTGTGCGTGTGGGTGTGATGTGTGAGTGTGAGTGTGGGTGTGTGAGTGGGTGTGAATGTGATGTGTGGGTGTGAGTGTGAGTGTGGGTGTGAGTGTGGGTGTGAGTGTGAGTGTGGGTGTGGGTGTGCGTGTGGGTGTGATGTGTGAGTGTGGGTGTGGGAGTGAGTGTGAGTGTGGGTGTGTGAGTGGGTGTGAATGTGATGTGTGGGTGTGAGTGTGAGTGTGAGTGTGCGTGTGATGTGAGTGTGGGTGTGTGTGGATGTGAGTGTGGGTGTGATGTGAGTGTGGGTGTGTGTGGTTGTGAGTGCGGGTGTGGGTGTGAGTGTGAGTGGGTATGAGTGTGGGTGTGAGTGTGGGTGTGATGTGTGGGTGTGCATGTGGGTGTGATGTGTGAGTGTGGGTGTGAGTGTGGGTGTGGGTGTGATGTGAGTGTGGGTGTGATGTGAGTGTGGGTGTGATGTGAGTGTGGGTGTGATGTGAGTGTGGGTGTGATGTGAGTGTGGGTGTGATGTGAGTGTGGGTGTGTGTGGTTGTGAGTGCGGGTCTGGGTGTGATGTGTGAGTGTGGGTGTGATGTGTGAGTGAGAGTGTGTGTGATGTGTGGGTGGGTGTGGGTGTGAGTGTGAGTGTGGGTATGAGTGTGGGTGTGAGTGTGATGTGTAAGTGTGGGTGTGAGTGTGACTGTGGGTGTGATGTGTGAGTGAATGTGGGTGTGATGTGTGAGTGTGGGTGTGGATGTGATGTGTGAGTGTGGGTGTGAGTGTGAGTGTGGGTGTGTGAGTGGGTGTGAATGTGATGTGTGGGTGTGAGTGTGAGTGTGAGTGTGGGTGTGCGTGTGGGTGTGATGTGTGAGTGTGGGTGTGAGTGTGAGTGTGGGTGTGTGAGTGGGTGTGGATATGATGTGTGAGTGTGGGTGTGAGTGTGAGTGTGGGTGTGAATGTGATGTGTGGGTGTGAGTGTGAGTGTGAGTGTGGGTGTGAGTGTGGGTGTGGGTGTGCGTGTGGGTGTGCGTGTGGGTGTGATGTGTGGGTGTGGGTGTGGGTGTGAGTGTGAGTGTGGGTGTGTGAGTGGGTGTGAATGTGATGTGTGGGTGTGAGTGTGAGTGTGCGTGTGATGTGAGTGTGGGTGTGTGTGGTTGTGAGTGCGGGTGTGGGTGTGATGTGTGAGTGAGAGTGTGTGTGATGTGTGGGTGTGTGTGGGTGTGAGTGTGAGTGTGGGTATGAGTGTGAGTGTGATGTGTGGGTGTGCGTGTGGGTGTGCGTGTGGGTGTGCGTGTGGGTGTGATGTGTGTGTGATGTGTGAGTGTGGGTGTGGGTGTGGGTCTGATGTGAGTGTGGGTGTGATGTGAGTGTGGGTGTGATGTGAGTGTGGGTGTGTGTGGTTGTGAGTGCGGGTCTGGGTGTGATGTGTGAGTGTGGGTGTGATGTGTGAGTGAGAGTGTGTGTGATGTGTGGGTGAGTGTGGGTGTGAGTGTGAGTGTGGGTGTGGGTGTGGGTGTGATGTGTGAGTGTGGGTGTGGGTGTGTGAGTGGGTGTGAATGTGATGTGTGGGTGTGAGTGTGAGTGTGGGTGTGAGTGTGGGTGTGGGTGTGCGTGTGGGTGTGATGTGTGAGTGTGGGTGTGAGTGTGAGTGTGGGTATGATGTGTGCGTGTGGGTGTGATGTGTGAGTGTGGGTGTGGGTGTGAGTGTGAGTGTGGGTGTGATGTGTGGGTGTGAGTGTGAGTGTGGGTGTGGGTGTGCGTGTGGGTGTGCGTGTGGGTGTGATGTGTGGGTGTGGGTGTGGGTGTGAGTGTGGGTGTGATGTGTGAGTGAGTGTGGGTGTGACGTGTGAGTGTGTGTGTGGGTGTGATGTGTCAGTGTGGGCGTGAGTGTGGGTGTGAGTGAGTGTGGGTGTGGGTGTGATGTGTGAGCGTTAGCGTGAGTGTGAGTGTGAGTGTGGGTGTGGGTGTGGGTGTGGGTGTGGGTGTGATGTGTGATGTGTGGCTGTGAGGTGTGGCTGTGAGGTGTGGCTGTGAGGTGTGAATGTGAGGTGTGAATGTGAGGTGTGGGTGTGAGGTGTGAATGTGAGGTGTGAGTGTGAGTGTGGGTGTGTGTGTGGGTGTGAGGTGTGAATGTGAGGTGTGAGTGTGGGTGTGTGAGTGGGTGTGGATATGATGTGTGAGTGTGGGTGTGAGTGTGGGTGTGATGTGTGGGTGTGAGTGTGGGTGTGAGTGTGATGTGTAAGTGTGGGTGTGAGTGTGGGTGTGATGTGTGAGTGAGTGTGGGTGTGACGTGTGAGTGTGTGTGTGGGTGTGATGTGTCAGTGTGGGCGTGAGTGTGGGTGTGAGTGAGTGTGGGTGTGGGTGTGATGTGTGAGCGTTAGCGTGAGTGTGAGTGTGAGTGTGGGTGTGGGTGTGGGTGTGGGTGTGGGTGTGATGTGTGATGTGTGGCTGTGAGGTGTGGCTGTGAGGTGTGGCTGTGAGGTGTGAATGTGAGGTGTGAATGTGAGGTGTGGGTGTGAGGTGTGAATGTGAGGTGTGAGTGTGAGTGTGGGTGTGTGTGTGGGTGTGAGGTGTGAATGTGAGGTGTGAGTGTGGGTGTGTGAGTGGGTGTGAGTGTGAGGTGTGAGTGTGGGTGTGAGGTGTGGGTGTGAGGTGTGAGTGTGAGTGTGGGTGTGAGTGTAGGTGTGAATGTGAGGTGTGAGTGTGGGTGTGAGTGTGTGAGTGTGAGTGTGAGTGTGGGTGTGAGTGTAGGTGTGAATGAGAGGTGTGAGTGTGGGTGTGAGTGTGTGAGTGTGAGTGTGTGTGTGAGTGTGGGTGTGCGTGTGGGTGTGATGTGTGAGTGTGGGTGTGATGTGAGTGTGGGTGTGATGTGTGAGTGAGTGTGGGTGTGATGTGTGAGTGTGGGTGTGGATATGATGTGTGAGTGTGGGTGTGATGTGTGGGTGTGAGTGTGGGTGTGCGTGTGGGTGTGATGTGTGAGTGTGAGTGTGGGTGTGTGAGTGGGTGTGAATGTGATGTGTGGGTGTGAGTGTGAGTGTGGGTGTGAGTGTGGGTGTGAGTGTGAGTGTGGGTGTGGGTGTGCGTGTGGGTGTGATGTGTGAGTGTGGGTGTGGGAGTGAGTGTGAGTGTGGGTGTGTGAGTGGGTGTGAATGTGATGTGTGGGTGTGAGTGTGAGTGTGAGTGTGCGTGTGATGTGAGTGTGGGTGTGTGTGGATGTGAGTGTGGGTGTGATGTGAGTGTGGGTGTGTGTGGTTGTGAGTGCGGGTGTGGGTGTGAGTGTGAGTGGGTATGAGTGTGGGTGTGAGTGTGGGTGTGATGTGTGGGTGTGCATGTGGGTGTGATGTGTGAGTGTGGGTGTGAGTGTGGGTGTGGGTGTGATGTGAGTGTGGGTGTGATGTGAGTGTGGGTGTGATGTGAGTGTGGGTGTGATGTGAGTGTGGGTGTGATGTGAGTGTGGGTGTGATGTGAGTGTGGGTGTGTGTGGTTGTGAGTGCGGGTCTGGGTGTGATGTGTGAGTGTGGGTGTGATGTGTGAGTGAGAGTGTGTGTGATGTGTGGGTGGGTGTGGGTGTGAGTGTGAGTGTGGGTATGAGTGTGGGTGTGAGTGTGATGTGTAAGTGTGGGTGTGAGTGTGACTGTGGGTGTGATGTGTGAGTGAATGTGGGTGTGATGTGTGAGTGTGGGTGTGGATGTGATGTGTGAGTGTGGGTGTGAGTGTGAGTGTGGGTGTGTGAGTGGGTGTGAATGTGATGTGTGGGTGTGAGTGTGAGTGTGAGTGTGGGTGTGCGTGTGGGTGTGATGTGTGAGTGTGGGTGTGAGTGTGAGTGTGGGTGTGTGAGTGGGTGTGGATATGATGTGTGAGTGTGGGTGTGAGTGTGAGTGTGGGTGTGAATGTGATGTGTGGGTGTGAGTGTGAGTGTGAGTGTGGGTGTGAGTGTGGGTGTGGGTGTGCGTGTGGGTGTGCGTGTGGGTGTGATGTGTGGGTGTGGGTGTGGGTGTGAGTGTGAGTGTGGGTGTGTGAGTGGGTGTGAATGTGATGTGTGGGTGTGAGTGTGAGTGTGCGTGTGATGTGAGTGTGGGTGTGTGTGGTTGTGAGTGCGGGTGTGGGTGTGATGTGTGAGTGAGAGTGTGTGTGATGTGTGGGTGTGTGTGGGTGTGAGTGTGAGTGTGGGTATGAGTGTGAGTGTGATGTGTGGGTGTGCGTGTGGGTGTGCGTGTGGGTGTGCGTGTGGGTGTGATGTGTGTGTGATGTGTGAGTGTGGGTGTGGGTGTGGGTCTGATGTGAGTGTGGGTGTGATGTGAGTGTGGGTGTGATGTGAGTGTGGGTGTGTGTGGTTGTGAGTGCGGGTCTGGGTGTGATGTGTGAGTGTGGGTGTGATGTGTGAGTGAGAGTGTGTGTGATGTGTGGGTGAGTGTGGGTGTGAGTGTGAGTGTGGGTGTGGGTGTGGGTGTGATGTGTGAGTGTGGGTGTGGGTGTGTGAGTGGGTGTGAATGTGATGTGTGGGTGTGAGTGTGAGTGTGGGTGTGAGTGTGGGTGTGGGTGTGCGTGTGGGTGTGATGTGTGAGTGTGGGTGTGAGTGTGAGTGTGGGTATGATGTGTGCGTGTGGGTGTGATGTGTGAGTGTGGGTGTGGGTGTGAGTGTGAGTGTGGGTGTGATGTGTGGGTGTGAGTGTGAGTGTGGGTGTGGGTGTGCGTGTGGGTGTGCGTGTGGGTGTGATGTGTGGGTGTGGGTGTGGGTGTGAGTGTGAGTGTGGGTGTGTGAGTGGGTGTGAATGTGATGTGTGGGTGTGAGTGTGAGTGTGAGTGTGCGTGTGATGTGAGTGTGGGTGTGTGTGGTTGTGAGTGCGGGTGTGGGTGTGATGTGTGAGTGAGAGTGTGTGTGATGTGTGGGTGTGTGTGGGTGTGGGTGTGAGTGTGAGTGTGGGTATGAGTGTGAGTGTGATGTGTGGGTGTGATGTGTGGGTGTGCGTGTGGGTGTGCGTGTGGGTGTGCGTGTGGGTGTGATGTGTGTGTGATGTGTGAGTGTGGGTGTGGGTGTGTGAGTGGGTGTGAATGTGATGTGTGGGTGTGAGTGTGAGTGTGGGTGTGAGTGTGGGTGTGGGTGTGCGTGTGGGTGTGATGTGTGAGTGTGGGTGTGAGTGTGAGTGTGGGTATGATGTGTGCGTGTGGGTGTGATGTGTGAGTGTGGGTGTGGGTGTGAGTGTGAGTGTGGGTGTGATGTGTGGGTGTGAGTGTGGGTGTGCGTGTGGGTGTGCATGTGAGTGTGGGTGTGAGTGTGGGTGTGGGTGTGGGTGTGATGTGAGTGTGGGTGTGTGTGGTTGTGAGTGCGGGTGTGGGTGTGATGTGTGAGTGTGGGTGTGAGTGTGAGTGTGAGTGTGGGTATGATGTGTGCGTGTGGGTGTGAGTGTGAGTGTGGGTGTGAGTGTGGGTGTGCGTGTGGGTGTGCATGTGAGTGTGGGTGTGGGTGTGATGTGAGTGTGGGTGTGTGTGGTTGTGAGTGCGGGTGTGGGTGTGATGTGTGAGTGTGGGTGTGATGTGTGGGTGGGTGTGGGTGTGAGTGTGAGTGTGGGTATGAGTGTGGGTATGAGTGTGGGTGTGAGTGTGATGTGTAAGTGTGGGTGTGAGTGTGGGTGTGATGTGAGTGAGTGTGGGTGTGATGTGTGAGTGAGTGTGGGTGTGACGTGTGAGTGTGAGTGTGGGTGTGAGTGTGGGTGTGGGTGTGCGTGTGGGTGTGCGTGTGGGTGTGATGTGTGGGTGTGGGTGTGGGTGTGAGTGTGAGTGTGGGTGTGTGAGTGGGTGTGAATGTGATGTGTGGGTGTGAGTGTGAGTGTGCGTGTGATGTGAGTGTGGGTGTGTGTGGTTGTGAGTGCGGGTGTGGGTGTGATGTGTGAGTGAGAGTGTGTGTGATGTGTGGGTGTGTGTGGGTGTGGGTGTGAGTGTGAGTGTGGGTATGAGTGTGAGTGTGATGTGTGGGTGTGCGTGTGGGTGTGCGTGTGGGTGTGCGTGTGGGTGTGATGTGTGTGTGATGTGTGAGTGTGGGTGTGGGTGTGGGTCTGATGTGAGTGTGGGTGTGATGTGAGTGTGGGTGTGATGTGAGTGTGGGTGTGTGTGGTTGTGAGTGCGGGTCTGGGTGTGATGTGTGAGTGTGGGTGTGATGTGTGAGTGAGAGTGTGTGTGATGTGTGGGTGAGTGTGGGTGTGAGTGTGAGTGTGGGTGTGGGTGTGGGTGTGATGTGTGAGTGTGGGTGTGGGTGTGTGAGTGGGTGTGAATGTGATGTGTGGGTGTGAGTGTGAGTGTGGGTGTGAGTGTGGGTGTGGGTGTGCGTGTGGGTGTGATGTGTGAGTGTGGGTGTGAGTGTGAGTGTGGGTATGATGTGTGCGTGTGGGTGTGATGTGTGAGTGTGGGTGTGGGTGTGAGTGTGAGTGTGGGTGTGATGTGTGGGTGTGAGTGTGAGTGTGGGTGTGGGTGTGCGTGTGGGTGTGCGTGTGGGTGTGATGTGTGGGTGTGGGTGTGGGTGTGAGTGTGAGTGTGGGTGTGTGAGTGGGTGTGAATGTGATGTGTGGGTGTGAGTGTGAGTGTGAGTGTGCGTGTGATGTGAGTGTGGGTGTGTGTGGTTGTGAGTGCGGGTGTGGGTGTGATGTGTGAGTGAGAGTGTGTGTGATGTGTGGGTGTGTGTGGGTGTGGGTGTGAGTGTGAGTGTGGGTATGAGTGTGAGTGTGATGTGTGGGTGTGATGTGTGGGTGTGCGTGTGGGTGTGCGTGTGGGTGTGCGTGTGGGTGTGATGTGTGTGTGATGTGTGAGTGTGGGTGTGGGTGTGTGAGTGGGTGTGAATGTGATGTGTGGGTGTGAGTGTGAGTGTGGGTGTGAGTGTGGGTGTGGGTGTGCGTGTGGGTGTGATGTGTGAGTGTGGGTGTGAGTGTGAGTGTGGGTATGATGTGTGCGTGTGGGTGTGATGTGTGAGTGTGGGTGTGGGTGTGAGTGTGAGTGTGGGTGTGATGTGTGGGTGTGAGTGTGGGTGTGCGTGTGGGTGTGCATGTGAGTGTGGGTGTGAGTGTGGGTGTGGGTGTGGGTGTGATGTGAGTGTGGGTGTGTGTGGTTGTGAGTGCGGGTGTGGGTGTGATGTGTGAGTGTGGGTGTGAGTGTGAGTGTGAGTGTGGGTATGATGTGTGCGTGTGGGTGTGAGTGTGAGTGTGGGTGTGAGTGTGGGTGTGCGTGTGGGTGTGCATGTGAGTGTGGGTGTGGGTGTGATGTGAGTGTGGGTGTGTGTGGTTGTGAGTGCGGGTGTGGGTGTGATGTGTGAGTGTGGGTGTGATGTGTGGGTGGGTGTGGGTGTGAGTGTGAGTGTGGGTATGAGTGTGGGTATGAGTGTGGGTGTGAGTGTGATGTGTAAGTGTGGGTGTGAGTGTGGGTGTGATGTGAGTGAGTGTGGGTGTGATGTGTGAGTGAGTGTGGGTGTGACGTGTGAGTGTGAGTGTGGGTGTGAGTGTGGGTGTGGGTGTGCGTGTGGGTGTGCGTGTGGGTGTGATGTGTGGGTGTGGGTGTGGGTGTGAGTGTGAGTGTGGGTGTGTGAGTGGGTGTGAATGTGATGTGTGGGTGTGAGTGTGAGTGTGCGTGTGATGTGAGTGTGGGTGTGTGTGGTTGTGAGTGCGGGTGTGGGTGTGATGTGTGAGTGAGAGTGTGTGTGATGTGTGGGTGTGTGTGGGTGTGGGTGTGAGTGTGAGTGTGGGTATGAGTGTGAGTGTGATGTGTGGGTGTGCGTGTGGGTGTGCGTGTGGGTGTGCGTGTGGGTGTGATGTGTGTGTGATGTGTGAGTGTGGGTGTGGGTCTGATGTGAGTGTGGGTGTGATGTGAGTGTGGGTGTGATGTGAGTGTGGGTGTGTGTGGTTGTGAGTGCGGGTCTGGGTGTGATGTGTGAGTGTGGGTGTGATGTGTGAGTGAGAGTGTGTGTGATGTGTGGGTGAGTGTGGGTGTGAGTGTGAGGTGTGAGTGTGGGTGTGAGGTGTGGGTGTGAGGTGTGAGTGTGAGTGTGGGTGTGAGTGTAGGTGTGAATGTGAGGTGTGAGTGTGGGTGTGAGTGTGTGAGTGTGAGTGTGAGTGTGGGTGTGAGTGTAGGTGTGAATGTGAGGTGTGAGTGTGAGTGTGTGTGTGGGTGTGATGTGTGGGTGTGGGTGTGATGTGAGTGTGGGTGTGTGTGGTTGTGAGTGCGGGTGTGGGTGTGATGTGTGAGTGTGGGTGTGATGTGTGGGTGGGTGTGGGTGTGAGTGTGAGTGTGGGTATGAGTGTGGGTATGAGTGTGGGTGTGAGTGTGATGTGTAAGTGTGGGTGTGAGTGTGGGTGTGATGTGAGTGAGTGTGGGTGTGATGTGTGAGTGAGTGTGGGTGTGACGTGTGAGTGTGTGTGTGGGTGTGATGTGACAGTGTGGGCGTGGGTGTGGGTGTGATGTGTGAGCGTTAGTGTGAGTGTGGGTGTGTGAGTGGGTATGAGTGTGGGTGTGAGTGTGGGTGTGGGTGTGAGTGTGGGTGTGATGTGTGATGTGTGGCTGTGAGGTGTGGCTGTGAGGTGTGGCTGTGAGGTGTGGCTGTGAGGTGTGAGTGTGGGTGTGAGGTGTGAATGTGAGGTGTGAGTGTGAGTGTGGGTGTGAGTGTGGGTGTGAGGTGTGGGTGTGAGGTGTGAATGTGAGGTGTGAGTGTGGGTGTGTGAGTGGGTGTGAGTGTGAGGTGTGAGTGTGGGTGTGAGGTGTGGGTGTGAGGTGTGAGTGTGAGTGTGGGTGTGAGTGTAGGTGTGAATGTGAGGTGTGAGTGTGGGTGTGAGTGTGTGAGTGTGAGTGTGAGTGTGGGTGTGAGTGTAGGTGTGAATGTGAGGTGTGAGTGTGGGTGTGAGTGTGTGTGTGGGTGTGATGTGTGAGTGTGGGTGTGATGTGAGTGTGGGTGTGTGTGGTTGTGAGTGCGGGTGTGGGTGTGATGTGTGAGTGTGGGTGTGATGTGTGAGTGAGAGTGTGTGTGATGTGTGGGTGTGGGTGTGAGTGTGGGTGTGAGTGTGGGTATGAGTGGGTATTAGTGTGGGTGTGAGTGTGATGCGTAAGTGTGGGTGTGAGTGTGGGTGTGGGTGTGATGTGTGAGTGAGTGTGGGTGTGATGTGTGAGTGAGTGTGGGTGTGATGTGTGAGTGTGTGTGTGGGTGTGACGTGTAAGTGTGGGTGTGAGTGTGGGTGTGGGTGTGATGTGTGAGTGAGTGTGGGTGTGATGTGTGGGTGTGTGTGGGTGTGGGTGTGAGTGTGGGTGTGAGTGTGGGTGTGATGTGAGTGAGTGTGGGTGTGATGTGTGGGTGTGAGGTGTGGGTGTGAGGTGTGAGTGTGAGTGTGGGTGTGAGTGTAGGTGTGAATGTGAGGTGTGAGTGTGGGTGTGAGTGTGTGAGTGTGAGTGTGGGTGTGAGTGTAGGTGTGAATGTGAGGTGTGAGTGTGGGTGTGAGTGTGTGTGTGGGTGTGATGTGTGAGTGTGGGTGTGATGTGAGTGTGGGTGTGTGTGGTTGTGAGTGCGGGTGTGGGTGTGATGTGTGAGTGTGGGTGTGATGTGTGAGTGAGAGTGTGTGTGATGTGTGGGTGTGGGTGTGAGTGTGGGTGTGAGTGTGGGTATGAGTGGGTATTAGTGTGGGTGTGAGTGTGATGTGTAAGTGTGGGTGTGAGTGTGGGTGTGGGTGTGATGTGTGAGTGAGTGTGGGTGTGATGTGTGAGTGAGTGTGGGTGTGATGTGTGAGTGTGTGTGTGGGTGTGACGTGTAAGTGTGGGTGTGAGTGTGGGTGTGGGTGTGATGTGTGAGTGAGTGTGGGTGTGATGTGTGGGTGTGATGTGTGGGTGTGACGTGTGAGTGTGTGTGTGGGTGTGATGTGTCAGTTTGGGCGTGAGTGTGGGTGTGAGTGAGTGTGGGTGTGGGTGTGATGTGTGAGCGTGAGTGTGAGTGTGGGTGTGTGAGTGGGTATGAGTGTGGGTGTGAGGTGTGGGTGTGGGTGTGAGTGGGTATGAGTGTGGGTGTGAGGTGTGGGTGTGGGTGTGGGTGTGATGTGTGGGTGTGATGTGTGATGTGAATGTGAGGTGTGAATGTGAGGTGTGAGTGTGGGTGTGTGAGTGGGTGTGAGTGTGAGTGTGGGTGTGGGTGTGCGTGTGGGTGTGATGTGTGAGTGTGGGTGTGAGTGTGGGTGTGATGTGAGTGTGGGTGTGAGTGTGGGTGTGATGTGTGAGTGAGAGTGGGTGTGGGTGTGAGTGTGGGTGTGAGTGTGGGTGTGGGTATGAGTGGGTATTAGTGTGGGTGTGAGTGTGATGTGTAAGTGTGGGTGTGAGTGTGATGTGTGAGTGAGTGTGGGTGTGATGTGTGAGTGAGTGTGGGTGTGATGTGTGAGTGAGTGTGGGTGTGATGTGTGAGTGTGTGTGTGGGTGTGACGTGTAAGTGTGGGTGTGATGTGTGAGTGAGTGTGGGTGTGATGTGTGGGTGTGTGTGGGTGTGGGTGTGAGTGTGGGTATGAGTGTGGGTGTGAGTGTGGGTGTGATGTGAGTGAGTGTGGGTGTGATGTGTGAGTGAGTGTGGGTGTGACGTGTGAGTGTGTGTGTGGGTGTGATGTGTCAGTGTGGGCGTGAGTGTGGGTGTGAGTGAGTGTGGGTGTGGGTGTGATGTGTGAGCGTTAGCGTGAGTGTGAGTGTAGGTGTGTGAGTGGGTATGAGTGTGGGTGTGAGGTGTGGGTGTGAGTGGGTATGAGTGTGGGTGTGGGGTGTGGGTGTGGGTGTGAGTGTGGGTGTGATGTGTGGGTGTGAGGTGTGGCTGTGAGGTGTGAATGTGAGGTGTGAGGTGTGAGTGTTGGTGTGGGTGTGCGTGTGGGTGTGATGTGTGAGTGTGGGTGTGAGTGTGGGTGTGATGTGAGTGTGGGTGTGTGTGGTTGTGGGTGTGGGTGTGATGTGTGATGTGTGAGTGAGAGTGTGTGTGATGTGTGGGTGTGGGTGTGAGTGTGGGTGTGAGTGTGGGTATGAGTGGGTATTAGTGTGGGTGTGAGTGTGATGTGTAAGTGTGGGTGTGGGTGTGAGTGTGGGTGTGGGTGTGATGTGTGAGTGAGTGTGTGTGTGATGTGTGTGTGAGTGTGGGTGTGACGTGTGAGTGTGTGTGTGGGTGTGATGTGTAAGTGTGGGTGTGAGTGTGGGTGTGGGTGTGATGTGTGAGTGTGGGTGTGACGTGTGAGTGTGTGTGTGATGTGTAAGTGTGGGTGTGAGTGTGGGTGTGGGTGTGATGTGTGAGTGAGTGTGGGTGTGATGTGTGAGTGAGTGTGGGTGTGACGTGTGAGTGTGTGTGTGGGTGTGATGTGTAAGTGTGGGTGTGAGTGTGGGTGTGAGTGTGGGTGTGGGTGTGATGCGTGAGTGAGTGTGGGTGTGATGTGTGAGTGAGTGTGGGTGTGATGTGTGAGTGTGTGTGTGGGTGTGACGTGTAAGTGTGGGTGTGAGTGTGGGTGTGGGTGTGATGTGTGAGTGAGTGTGGGTGTGATGTGTGGGTGTGTGTGGGTGTGGGTGTGAGTGTGGGTGTGATGTGAGTGAGTGTGGGTGTGATGTGTGAGTGAGTGTGAGTGTGGGTGTGACGTGTGAGTGTGTGTGGGTGTGATGTGTCAATGTGGGCGTGAGTGTGGGTGTGAGTGAGTGTGGGTGTGGGTGTGATGTGTGAGCGTTAGCGTGAGTGTGAGTGTGGGTGTGTGAGTGGGTATGAGTGTGGGTGTGAGGTGTGGGTGTGAGTGGGTATGAGTGTGGGTGTGAGGTGTGGGTGTGGGTGTGAGTGTGGGTGTGATGTGTGGGTGTGATGTGTGGGTGTGATGTGTGATGTGTGGCTGTGAGGTGTGAATGTGAGGTGTGAGGTGTGGGTGTGAGGTGTGAGTGTGGGTGTGTGAGTGGGTGTGAGTGTGGGTGTGAGTGTAGGTGTGAATGTGAGGTGTGGGTGTGAGTGTGGGTGTGAGTCTGATGTGTAAGTGTGTGTGTGGGTGTGACGTGTAAGTGTGGGTGTGATGTGTGAGTGAGTGTGGGTGTGATGTGTGGGTGTGTGTGGGTGTGGGTGTGAGTGTGGGTATGAGTGTGGGTGTGAGTGTGGGTGTGATGTGAGTGAGTGTGGGTGTGATGTGTGAGTGAGTGTGGGTGTGACGTGTGAGTGTGTGTGTGGGTGTGATGTGTCAGTGTGGGCGTGAGTGTGGGTGTGAGTGAGTGTGGGTGTGGGTGTGATGTGTGAGCGTTAGCGTGAGTGTGAGTGTAGGTGTGTGAGTGGGTATGAGTGTGGGTGTGAGGTGTGGGTGTGAGTGGGTATGAGTGTGGGTGTGGGGTGTGGGTGTGGGTGTGAGTGTGGGTGTGATGTGTGGGTGTGAGGTGTGGCTGTGAGGTGTGAATGTGAGGTGTGAGGTGTGAGTGTTGGTGTGGGTGTGCGTGTGGGTGTGATGTGTGAGTGAGAGTGTGTGTGATGTGTGGGTGTGGGTGTGAGTGTGGGTGTGAGTGTGGGTATGAGTGGGTATTAGTGTGGGTGTGAGTGTGATGTGTAAGTGTGGGTGTGAGTGTGGGTGTGGGTGTGATGTGTGAGTGAGTGTGGGTGTGATGTGTGAGTGAGTGTGGGTGTGATGTGTGAGTGTGTGTGTGGGTGTGACGTGTAAGTGTGGGTGTGAGTGTGGGTGTGGGTGTGATGTGTGAGTGAGTGTGGGTGTGATGTGTGGGTGTGATGTGTGGGTGTGACGTGTGAGTGTGTGTGTGGGTGTGATGTGTCAGTTTGGGCGTGAGTGTGGGTGTGAGTGAGTGTGGGTGTGGGTGTGATGTGTGAGCGTGAGTGTGAGTGTGGGTGTGTGAGTGGGTATGAGTGTGGGTGTGAGGTGTGGGTGTGGGTGTGAGTGGGTATGAGTGTGGGTGTGAGGTGTGGGTGTGGGTGTGGGTGTGATGTGTGGGTGTGATGTGTGATGTGAATGTGAGGTGTGAATGTGAGGTGTGAGTGTGGGTGTGTGAGTGGGTGTGAGTGTGAGTGTGGGTGTGGGTGTGCGTGTGGGTGTGATGTGTGAGTGTGGGTGTGAGTGTGGGTGTGATGTGAGTGTGGGTGTGTGTGGTTGTGGGTGTGAGTGTGGGTGTGATGTGTGAGTGAGAGTGGGTGTGGGTGTGAGTGTGGGTGTGAGTGTGGGTGTGGGTATGAGTGGGTATTAGTGTGGGTGTGAGTGTGATGTGTAAGTGTGGGTGTGAGTGTGATGTGTGAGTGAGTGTGGGTGTGATGTGTGAGTGAGTGTGGGTGTGATGTGTGAGTGAGTGTGGGTGTGATGTGTGAGTGTGTGTGTGGGTGTGACGTGTAAGTGTGGGTGTGATGTGTGAGTGAGTGTGGGTGTGATGTGTGGGTGTGTGTGGGTGTGGGTGTGAGTGTGGGTATGAGTGTGGGTGTGAGTGTGGGTGTGATGTGAGTGAGTGTGGGTGTGATGTGTGAGTGAGTGTGGGTGTGACGTGTGAGTGTGTGTGTGGGTGTGATGTGTCAGTGTGGGCGTGAGTGTGGGTGTGAGTGAGTGTGGGTGTGGGTGTGATGTGTGAGCGTTAGCGTGAGTGTGAGTGTAGGTGTGTGAGTGGGTATGAGTGTGGGTGTGAGGTGTGGGTGTGAGTGGGTATGAGTGTGGGTGTGGGGTGTGGGTGTGGGTGTGAGTGTGGGTGTGATGTGTGGGTGTGAGGTGTGGCTGTGAGGTGTGAATGTGAGGTGTGAGGTGTGAGTGTTGGTGTGGGTGTGATGTGTGAGTGTGGGTGTGAGTGTGGGTGTGATGTGAGTGTGGGTGTGTGTGGTTGTGGGTGTGGGTGTGATGTGTGATGTGTGAGTGAGAGTGTGTGTGATGTGTGGGTGTGGGTGTGAGTGTGGGTGTGAGTGTGGGTATGAGTGGGTATTAGTGTGGGTGTGAGTGTGATGTGTAAGTGTGGGTGTGGGTGTGAGTGTGGGTGTGGGTGTGATGTGTGAGTGAGTGTGTGTGTGATGTGTGTGTGAGTGTGGGTGTGACGTGTGAGTGTGTGTGTGGGTGTGATGTGTAAGTGTGGGTGTGAGTGTGGGTGTGGGTGTGATGTGTGTGTGTGATGTGTAAGTGTGGGTGTGAGTGTGGGTGTGGGTGTGATGTGTGAGTGAGTGTGGGTGTGATGTGTGAGTGAGTGTGGGTGTGACGTGTGAGTGTGTGTGTGGGTGTGATGTGTAAGTGTGGGTGTGAGTGTGGGTGTGAGTGTGGGTGTGGGTGTGATGCGTGAGTGAGTGTGGGTGTGATGTGTGAGTGAGTGTGGGTGTGATGTGTGAGTGTGTGTGTGGGTGTGACGTGTAAGTGTGGGTGTGAGTGTGGGTGTGGGTGTGATGTGTGAGTGAGTGTGGGTGTGATGTGTGTGTGGGTGTGGGTGTGAGTGTGGGTATGAGTGTGGGTGTGAGTGTGGGTGTGATGTGAGTGAGTGTGGGTGTGATGTGTGAGTGAGTGTGAGTGTGGGTGTGACGTGTGAGTGTGTGTGTGGGTGTGATGTGTCAATGTGGGCGTGAGTGTGGGTGTGAGTGAGTGTGGGTGTGGGTGTGATGTGTGAGCGTTAGCGTGAGTGTGAGTGTGGGTGTGTGAGTGGGTATGAGTGTGGGTGTGAGGTGTGGGTGTGAGTGGGTATGAGTGTGGGTGTGAGGTGTGGGTGTGGGTGTGAGTGTGGGTGTGATGTGTGGGTGTGATGTGTGATGTGTGGCTGTGAGGTGTGAATGTGAGGTGTGAGGTGTGGGTGTGAGGTGTGAGTGTGGGTGTGTGAGTGGGTGTGAGTGTGGGTGTGAGTGTAGGTGTGAATGTGAGGTGTGGGTGTGAGTGTGGGTGTGAGTCTGATGTGTAAGTGTGGGTGTGAGTGTGGGTGTGAGTGTGGGTGTGGGTGTGATGCGTGAGTGAGTGTGGGTGTGATGTGTGAGTGAGTGTGGGTGTGATGTGTGAGTGTGTGTGTGGGTGTGACGTGTAAGTGTGGGTGTGATGTGTGAGTGAGTGTGGGTGTGATGTGTGGGTGTGTGTGGGTGTGGGTGTGAGTGTGGGTATGAGTGTGGGTGTGAGTGTGGGTGTGATGTGAGTGAGTGTGGGTGTGATGTGTGAGTGAGTGTGGGTGTGACGTGTGAGTGTGTGTGTGGGTGTGATGTGTCAGTGTGGGCGTGAGTGTGGGTGTGAGTGAGTGTGGGTGTGGGTGTGATGTGTGAGCGTTAGCGTGAGTGTGAGTGTAGGTGTGTGAGTGGGTATGAGTGTGGGTGTGAGGTGTGGGTGTGAGTGGGTGTGAGTGTGGGTGTGAGTGTGGGTGTGGGTGTGATGCGTGAGTGAGTGTGGGTGTGATGTGTGAGTGAGTGTGGGTGTGATGTGTGAGTGTGTGTGTGGGTGTGACGTGTAAGTGTGGGTGTGAGTGTGGGTGTGGGTGTGATGTGTGAGTGAGTGTGGGTGTGATGTGTGGGTGTGTGTGGGTGTGGGTGTGAGTGTGGGTATGAGTGTGGGTGTGAGTGTGGGTGTGATGTGAGTGAGTGTGGGTGTGATGTGTGAGTGAGTGTGAGTGTGGGTGTGACGTGTGAGTGTGTGTGTGGGTGTGATGTGTCAATGTGGGCGTGAGTGTGGGTGTGAGTGAGTGTGGGTGTGGGTGTGATGTGTGAGCGTTAGCGTGAGTGTGAGTGTGGGTGTGTGAGTGGGTATGAGTGTGGGTGTGAGGTGTGGGTGTGAGTGGGTATGAGTGTGGGTGTGAGGTGTGGGTGTGGGTGTGAGTGTGGGTGTGATGTGTGGGTGTGATGTGTGGGTGTGATGTGTGATGTGTGGCTGTGAGGTGTGAATGTGAGGTGTGAGGTGTGGGTGTGAGGTGTGAGTGTGGGTGTGTGAGTGGGTGTGAGTGTGGGTGTGAGTGTAGGTGTGAATGTGAGGTGTGGGTGTGAGTGTGGGTGTGAGTCTGATGTGTAAGTGTGGGTGTGGGTGTGAGTGTGGGTGTGGGTGTGATGTGTAAGTGAGTGTGTGTGTGATGTGTGTGTGAGTGTGGGTGTGACGTGTGAGTGTGTGTGTGGGTGTGATGTGTAAGTGTGGGTGTGAGTGTGGGTGTGGGTGTGATGTGTGAATGAGTGTGGGTGTGACGTGTGAGTGTGTGTGTGGGTGTGATGTGTAAGTGTGGGTGTGAGTGTGGGTGTGGGTGTGATGTGTGAATGAGTGTGGGTGTGACGTGTGAGTGTGTGTGTGGGTGTGATGTGTAAGTGTGGGTGTGAGTGTGAGTGTGGGTGTGATGTGAGTGAGTGTGAGTGTGGGTGTGACGTGTGAGTGTGTGTGTGGGTGTGATGTGTCAGTGTGGGCGTGAGTGTGGGTGTGAGTGGGTGTGGGTGTGATGTGTGAGCGTTAGCGTGAGTGTGAGTGTGGGTGTGTGAGTGGGTATGAGTGTGGGTGTGAGGTGTGGGTGTGAGTGGGTATGAGTGTGGGTGTGAGGTGTGGGTGTGGGTGTGAGTGTGGGTGTGATGTGTGGGTGTGATGTGTGGGTGTGATGTGTGATGTGTGGCTGTGAGGTGTGAATGTGAAGTGTGAGGTGTGGGTGTGAGGTGTGAGTGTGGGCGTGAGTGTGGGTGTGAGTGAGTGTGGGTGTGGGTGTGATGTGTGAGCGTTAGCGTGAGTGTGAGTGTGGGTGTGTGAGTGGGTATGAGTGTGGGTGTGAGGTGTGGGTGTGAGTGGGTATGAGTGTGGGTGTGAGGTGTGGGTGTGGGTGTGAGTGTGGGTGTGATGTGTGGGTGTGATGTGTGGGTGTGATGTGTGATGTGTGGCTGTGAGGTGTGAATGTGAGGTGTGAGGTGTGGGTGTGAGTGTGGGTGTGTGAGTGGGTGTGAGTGTGGGTGTGAGTGTAGGTGTGAATGTGAGGTGTGGGTGTGAGTGTGGGTGTGAGTCTGATGTGTAAGTGTGGGTGTGACGTGTGAGTGTGTGTGTGGGTGTGATGTGTAAGTGTGGGTGTGAGTGTGGGTGTGGGTGTGATGTGTGAATGAGTGTGGGTGTGACGTGTGAGTGTGTGTGTGGGTGTGATGTGTAAGTGTGGGTGTGAGTGTGGGTGTGGGTGTGATGTGTGAGTGAGTGTGGGTGTGATGTGTGAGTGAGTGTGGGTGTGACGTGTGAGTGTGTGTGTGGGTGTGATGTGTCAGTGTGAGAGTGTGGGTGTGGGTGTGATGTGTGAGCGTTAGCGTGAGTGTGAGTGGGTATGAGTGTGGGTGTGAGGTGTGGGTGTGATGTGTGATGTGTGAGTGTGGGTGTGAGTGTGTGAGTGTGATGTGTGAGTGTGGGTGTGATGTGTGGGTGTGATGTGTGAGTGTGGGTGTGATGTGTGGGTGTGGGTGTGTGTGAGTATGTGTGGGTGTGGGTGTGTGTGAGTGTGCGTGTGTGTGAGTGTGATGTGGGTGTGTGTGTGATTGCGGGTGTGATGTGTGGGTGAGTGTGGGTGAGTGTGGGTGTGAGCGTGAGTGTGGGTGAGTGTGGGTGAGTGTGGGTGTGAGCGTGAGTGTGAATGGTTGTGGGGCTGCACTGGGCAGTGAGTGGAGGCTGGGATTTTGCTGTCAGCCATGTTCTGCTCTCTGGCCGACTGTTCCAGGGGATTGTGGCTGGATTCTCCACACCAGCAAAACTCTGAGTGACAAAGACCAGAATCAGCTGAAAGATTTCACCTGGAAACCTGAAGTCCAATTAATGTCAGAGAGAGAACAGAGTCTCCAGCGCCCCCCCCCACCCCCCCCCCCCACCCCCACCTCCATGTGCATACTGAGCATAGTGAGGCCCAATCTGTTGATTACTGAATCGTTAGCCCCCACACTCGAATAGCGAGAGAATCCCAGCCTCCAGTAATGGGTGGGTTGGTTCTGCATCAGCTGGTGAGGACAGTGTTTCCACACTGCTACCACTGACCGTTACAGGGCAGAATGGCTCCTTTATGTCCAGTGTTGATGCCTCAGCTGTCAGAATTGAGCTGGGTCAGCTGTGTATCCCTGCAGGCAGCAGGACGAAGCTACTGCTTGTCTTTCAGTGAGAGGCCGTGGGGTGGAGTTGGTGCTGTGGGAGGAGTAGGGGCGTAGGTCTGAGAGTGCAACGGGGATCCAGTGCAGGGGAGAGCTGTTTGGCAGCTGCATGCAGTGTTTGGCATGACTCTCCTGGGGCCTCACCTGCTCTCATCCTCTTTACAGCCACCACCAGCAGAGGCTGCGGACCCCATGTGTGTCATGACTCACCCTACAGATCAGGATGCTGAGGTAAGGCCAGGGGGCTTTTTTTTATTCATTCTCGGGACGTGGGCTTCTCTGGCTGGACCAACATTTATTGCCCATCCCTAATTGCCCTTGAGAAGGTGGTGCTGAGCTGCCTCCTTGAACTGCTGCAGTCCATGTGGTGTAGGTACACCCACAGTGCTGTTAGGGAGGGAGTTCCAGGATTTTGACCCAGCAACAGTGAAGGAACGGCGATATATTTCCAAGTCAGGATGGTGAGTGACTTGGAGGGGAACTTCTAGGTGTTGGTGTTCCCATGTGTCTGCTGCTCTTGTCCTTCTAGATGGTAGAGATCGTGGGTTTGGAAGGTGCTGTCTAAAGAGCCTTGGTGAGTTGCTGTAGTGCATCTTGTAGATGGTATACACACTGCTGCGACTGTGTGTCGGTGGTGGAGGGAGTGAATGTTTGTGGATGTGGTGCCAATCAAGCGGCTGCTTTGTCCTGGATGGTGTCGAGCTTCTTGAGTGTTGTGGGAGCTGCGCTCATCCAGGCAAGTGGGGAGTATTCCATCACACTCCTGACTTGTGGCTTGTGGACAGGTTTTGGGGAGTCAGGAGGTGAGTTACTCACCGCAGGATTCCCAGCCTCTGACCTGCTCTGGTAGCCACAGTATTTATACGGCTGGTCCATTCAGTTTCTGGTCAATGGTAACCCTCAGGATGTTGACAGTGGGGCATTCAGTGATGGTAATGACATTGAATGTCAAGGGGCTATGGTTAGATTCCCTCTTGTTGGAGATGGTCATTGCCTGACACTTGTGTGGTGTGAATATTACTTGCCTCTTGTCAGCCCAAGCCTGGATATTCTCCAGATCTTGCTGCATTTGGACTTGGAGTTTGGGAAGTATTGGAGTAAGGACATAATAATAGGAAAAGGCCATTCAGCCCCTTGAGCATATCCTGCCATTCAGTGAGATCATGGCTGATCTGTAACCTCAGGTAGGAGTTTTAGGTTGGTGTGCAGATGCGAGGGGCGGGCCTGGGAACAGAGCACTGTCCACGATCGGCACCCGACTGCGACCTCACGCTAGCTGACCAATTAACGGCCAGCCAGCGTGAAGCACACGCTGAAATGCTCAGCGCTGCCGGGGTGGAGGCAGGAGGAGGGCGAGCGCTGAAGTTGGTGCAGGTGTGGGGGAGTGCAGAATGAAAGCTCCCTGAAAGCAGAGAGCTGCCTCAGGGGACTGAAAACTTCCAAAGTTTTAAAATCAGAACAAAAATGGTCCAAGCATCACAAACAATCACCTGAACATATACATTGTAAAAATTCTGTCCATGGATTTTTATTTTTTTTATTCGGTAACAAACGTCATCCTGCCCTGGATGAGGTTTCCTGAAAAATGTAAAGGTCACCTGGCCAATTTGCCTGCCCGTGAACTGTAACATTGGATGGGCAACGAAAAATCTCCCCTAATTGTGCCATTAATGGACTTAGTTGCCCTCATAACTGTCCAAGTTTAGCACCGGCCAACTGAAATATCGTGAGAGTGCGCAATGACATCACAACATTCACCCAACACCATCACGCAATATTTTACACTCGAGTGGGTCAGGTGCAATCCCGCATGCCGAGCTAAAAATCCTGTCTTTGCCCCATATCCCTGGGTAGCTTTAGTTGTGAACATTCAAATTAGGGGCAGGCCATGCTTTACAAACCCCTGTGGTAATGAAGATCTATCAATCTCAAATTTAAAATGAACATTGATCCAGAATCAATTCCCATTTGTGGAAGAGAGTTCCAAACTCCCCCCACCCTTTGTGTGTAGAAGTGTTTCCTAATCTCACTCCTGAAAGGTCTGGTTCTAATTTTTAGACTCTGCCCCCTAGCCCTAGTCTCCCCAACCAGTGGAAATAGTTTCTCTCTATCGACCCTATCCATTCTCATTAACATCCTGAAAATTTCAATCAACTGCACGACCAACTGATCAGATCTAAGCTCTGCGGTCCTCCCACATCCAGTTGTGAAATCGAGGTGGACAATTAAACAAATCATTGGAGGAGGAGGCTCCACAAATATCCCCATCCTCAATGATGGGGGAGCCCAGCACATCAGTTTTAGGGGAAACAGAGCAATTGGCTGACTGGGCCAGTTGTAGAATCCCCTTGTGAAAGGTGACCATGGTGCAGTCACTGCTGGAGGCGCTCACATACCCTTGCAATGTCTTTATTAAAGTTTTGACCAATATCCCTGACAGTTCAAGCTAACAGCGCAGCCTTGCAGTGCGGGTTAGGAGAATGCCTGAGCTGAGAGCACAATGTGCAGTCCAATGGCCGAAGCTGCTGCCAGTTGGTCAAGTGGAGTGGGGCGGAGGTGGGTGAGGTTTCAGATGGCCAATGAGAGAACAACACACTGGCCATTCAAGTGGTGGCCATTCACTCTCCTGCATGCATGAAGGGGCCTTCACACTTAACCAAGAGAGGCTCTTAAGACAGACATGCTAACCCATGCTCTTTGATCCTGCAGGAGGAGAACATCAGAATCATGCAGCCTGGTGATTTAGCGAATGACTCATGGCTTACAGAGAGCAGAGAAGAAGAAGAGAGTGGCGGAGGCACCTGGCTTGGCAAAGGGAGGAACACCTTCCTCAAGATGAAGGGGTGGCAGGGCCTGTTGCACATGCAGCTGAAGATGCACAGCGAGTCGTCGCTTGTCGGCGTTTCACCTAGACCGAGGTCTATAGACGGCGCCTGTCATTTCTGCAGATGACTGAGAACCAGTGTAGCCGAAGACTGCGCATGTCTAGAGAACTAGTCGGTCACAAATGCCCACCTGTTGCAGGATTTGGTGCCACGGGGACATGGAGGGCTTCCACTGCCAGTGGCTGGTGAAAGTGACCACGGCGCTCTGTCTTTACACCAGTGGCTCCTTCCAGGGGCTCCACAGGTGATCTGTGCAGGATCTCACAACCCTCTACACACGAGTGTTTCCAGGAGGTCCCAAACACCATCTTTGTGAAGCCACTGAACTTTGTGCATTTTGCCCGGGATCAAGAATGTCAGGAAGCAAGAGCACTGGGATTTGCGCAGAGCTCGGATTTCCCCACAGGTGCAGGGTGCCATTGACTGCCCTCACATGGCGCTTAGATCCCTGTGGCAACAAGCGGTCAACTACATCAACCACAAGGGCTTCCACTCGCTGAATGTTTAGCTGGTGTGTGACCACCACAAACACATCCTGCAGGTCTGCACATGATTCCCAAGGAGTGTCCATGATTCCTACAACTTTAGTGGGTCTCAGATCCCTGACATCTTCCTGGGTCCAGAGAGGCTGCAGGATTGGCTCCTTGGGGACAAGGGTTACCCACAGAGGGCGTAGCTGATGATGCCCATGCAGTGGCTTCAGACTGCAGCAGAGTGACGGTATAACAAGGGTCATGCCATGAACCGGATGTTGGTAGAGGAAACGATAGGCATCTTGAAAATGAGGTTCCGGTGCCACCACAGGTCTGGTGGAACCTGCAATACACTCCCCAGAAGGTGGCACATATCATCGTCACTTGCTGCTCAACCTGGCCCTCCAAAGAGGGGGCACTTGACTGAGGAGGAGATGGAGCAGCTGCACATCTCTTCCAATAAGGAGGATGTTGAAGGCGATGACGATGATGAGGTCCTGGAAGGAGACGATGCTGGTGATGAGACCATCGCACTGAGCAGACGAGGCAGGCGCTCATGCAGGATGATGATGAGATGCAATGAGGACAGTCCTGACATCCTCACCTTGCTTCTGAACGTTTGACTCCTGTGTGGCTGATGGCAGCGCACATACTCTTAGTGCTCAGGCTCATGTTATGAAGACACAGCGGAGGCCCTAATAGTTGCTAGATTCCAGGAGGATGATGACAACATGCAGTGAGGACTCTCCATAGATCTTCACATAGCCTCTGTGAATGTCTGACTCCTGTCTGGCTGAGGGCAGTTTGCTTGTGCTCTGTGATCAGGGCCATATCATAGAGACGCAGCTGTGAAACTATAAAAGCACCTGATCCTTTGTCAGCCTTCAGCACCTGACCCCTTCAGGAGCACAGTGTCACCCGTCACAGATGCTGAAGAGATGGGGGCCAGCCCCACCTCAAAGGTGATGCCTGACAGCGACATTCTGGCAGCAATGACCAGCACCATCGAGGCGCAGGTATCAGTAATATGTCCAGTGAGTGTGAAGCTGGACCTTCATTCTACTCTGAAGGTTACGCACTGCACAGGGAAGAGGCCCTGGACTGAGACACCCGCCTTTATCTTGGGCAAGAACCAAAGTTTCAAATTTCAGTGACACGAAAACTGCTCATCAGAACAAGGAGCCATTGGCAGGGAGATATTCTTCGGACTTTATTTACACAAGTGAACATTATGTACAAATGAATAACGCCCAAGCTCAGACTGTGCAACTACATCTTCTTAACCTTCCTGACCCAGCTGCTGGATCTTGGTGCTCCCCAGACATCCACGGCGGAGATGAAGACAGTCTGCTGACTGTGACGCCCTGCCTGTGATGACCTTGACAGGCTTCCTCTGGAGGACCGAGACTTGGAGGGCCCCAGCCTGCTTTCAGGGTCCTGCTCTGTGACAGTGGCACCCCCCTCAGCCTGCGGAGCTGGTGCAGCTAGGGTCAATGGAAGAGGGGGATTCAGATGGGCCCGGACACTCCCAGAGTCACCTGGGTGGATAGCCCCGGGGTGTGCACCTGTTGATCCTCCTCCCTATGGGTGCTCGAGGGCCCCTGGCTGACTCCTCGAGGAGCAGGGGTAGCTGGAGTGAGATTGAGCGGCCCCTGCACCCCTCTTGCGTACACACTGTTGGAGGCCAACTATGGTATCAGTGATACAGTTCAGCCCGCGCAGCAGTGCAGGAGCAACGCTCTGGACCAAGGTCTCCATGGCAGCCGCCATCCTACCAGTGTTGACCTCAGTGCGTTGGCATGCCAACGCTATCACCTCAGCCTGAATGTGGACGGACTTCTCCATCGTGCTCTGCAATCTGAGGAGTGCAGTGGACATCCCTTCCTGATGTTTCTGAGCTTGTCTTTGCAGCTCCAGCAACTGTGGCATGACTGAGTCTAGAGGCTCCGCCCAATCTCTCCTCATACAACAATCCTGCCATCCCAGGAATCAGTCTGGTGAACCTTTGCTGCACTCCCTCTATGGCAAGTACTTCCTTTCTTAGGAAAGGAGACCAAAACTCCACTCCAGGTGTGGTCTCACCAAGGCCCTGTACAGCTGTAGTGAGACATCCTTGCTCCTGTACTCAACTCCTCTCACAATGAAGGCCAACATACCATGTGTCTTCATAACTGCTTGCTGCACCTGCATGTTTGCTTTCAGTGATTGGTGTACAAGGGCACCCAGGTCCCTTTGTACATCAACATTTCCCGATTTATCACCATTTAAATAATACTCTGCCATTCTATTTTTTCCTACCAAAGTGGATAACTTCACAGTTATCCACGTTATACTGCATCTGCCATGTATTTGCCCACTCACTCAACCTGCCTAAATCACCTTGAAGCCTCTTAACAGCCTCATCGCTCACATTCCCACCAAGTTTCATGTTGTCAGCAAACTTGGAAATATTACATTTGGTTACCTCACCCAAATCATTGATATATATTGTGAATAGCTGGGGCCCGAGCACTGATCCCTGAGATACCCCAGTAGTCACCACCTGCCACTCCGAAAAAGACCCATTTATTCCTACTCTCTCCAAAGAGGGGGGCACTTGGCTGAGGAGGAGATGGAGCAGCTGCACATCTCTTCCAATAAGGAGGATGTTGAAGGCGATGACGATGATGAGGTCCTGGAAGGAGACGATGCTGGTGATGAGACCATCGCACTGAGCAGACGAGGCAGGCGCTCATGCAGGATGATGATGAGATGCAATGAGGACAGTCCTGACATCCTCACCTTGCTTCTGAACGTTTGACTCCTGTGTGGCTGATGGCAGCGCACATACTCTGTGCTCAGGCTCATGTTATGGATACACATCCACTGGTTCTCCCTTATTTATTCTGCTAGTTACATCCTGGAGGTTACCATTGACCAGAAACTGAACTGGACTAGCCATATAAATACTGTGGCTACAAGAGCAGGTCAGAGGTTGGGAATCCTGCGGTGAGTAACTCACCTCCTGACTCCCCAAAGCCTGTCCACAAGTCACAAGTCAGGAGTGTGATGGAATACTCCCCACTTGCCTGGATGAGTGCAGCTCCAACAACACTCAAGAAGCTCGACACCATCCAGGACAAAGCAGCCCACTGGATTGCACAGACATTCACTCCCTCTACCACTGACGCACAGTAGCAGCAGTGTGTGTATCATCTACAAGATGCACTGCAGTAACTCACCAAGGCTCCTTAGACAGCACCTTCCAAACCCATGACCTCTACCATCTAGAAGGACAAGGATAGCAGACACATGGGAACACCACCACCTGGAAGTTCCCCTCCAAGCCACTCACCATCCTGACTTGGAAATATATCACCGTTCCTTCACTGTTGCTGGGTCAAAATCCTGCAACTCCCTCCCAAACAGCACTGTGGGTGTACCTACACCACATGGACTGCAGCAGTTCAAGAAGGCAGCTCACCCACCACCTTCTCAAAGGCAATTAAGGATGGGCAACAAATGCTGGCCCAGCCAGCGAAGCCCACATCCCGTGAATGAATAAAAAAACACGTGCATAGGCATCCCGCTGTCCACTGCTTTGATCACCTCTTCAAAAAAAATTGTTCAGGTTCATCAGGCATGAGCTGCCCTTTACAAATCCACAGCGGGCTCTCTCTGGTCAGCTGAACATTTTCAAGGTGTTCAGCCATCTTATCCTTAATTATAGACTCTTGTAATTTCCCAACAACAGATCTTAGAAGGTTGGAATTGGGTGGGGTGAGTTTGAGTCACAGGTTTTGGAGTGGGGGGGGGTGGTTTGGATTGAAGGGTTTTTAAAGAGGGGGATTTCGAGTGGTGGGGTTGGAGTGGGATTTTTTGGGTGGTTGGTGTCAGGTGGTTTGGAGCAGGGTTTTTGGGAGGGTTAGAGTGGGGGGTGGGGTGGGTGGATTTGGAGTTGGATTCGGGAGTGTGGGAGTCAGAGGTTTGGAGTGGGGGGGTGTTAGAGTGCGGGGAGTTTGGAGTGGGGCTTTATGGGGGGTTTGGAGTGGGTGTTTTCGGGGGGTTTGGAGTTGGGGGGGTGGAGTGGTAGGGGTTAGAGTGGCGGAGTTGGAGTCGAGAGTTTTTGGAGTGGGGTTTTTTGGGGTGTTGGAATCGGGCGCGGTTAGAGTCAGCGGGGTTTGAGGTTGGCGGGGGTTGGAGCCGGGGGGGGTTGTGTTTGGGGGGTTGGAGTTGGCTGCGGCGGGGGTTGGGCTCGGCTGGGGTCAGCTGGGGATTGGGGTCGGCGGGGGTTGTGTTTGGGGGGGGTGGTGTCGGGAGGGGGGTGGAGTTGGGGGGGTTGGAGTCAGGGGGGGTTGGAGTCGGCTGCAGCGGGGGTTGGGCTCGGCGGGGTTGGGGTCGGCGGGGGTTGGGCTCGTCGGGGGTTGTGTTTGGGGGGGGTTGGAGTCGGCTGCAGCGGGGGTTGGGCTCGGTTGGGGTCGGCGGGGGTTGTGTTTGGGGGGTTGGGGTCAGCGGGGGTTGTGTTTGGGGGGGTTGGGGTTGGCGGGGGTTGTGTTTGGGGGGGTGGTGTCGGGGAGGGGGGTGGAGTTGGGGTTGTGTTTGGGGGGGGTTGGAGTCGGGGGTGTTGGAGTGGTGGGGTTGTGTTTGGGGGGTTTGGGGGTTGGTGGGGGTTGAGTCGGGGGGGTTGAGTTGGGGGGGGTTGGGTCGGAGGGGGTTGAGTCGGGGGGGGTTGGGTCGGAGGGGTGTGGTGTCGGGGGGGGCGGGGGTTGTCTGTCGAGGAGGGGATTGTTGTTGAGGGGGGTTGGAGTCCGGGGGTTGTGTGTCGGGGATGGGATGGGGTTGTGTTTGGGGGGGGGGGTTGGTGTCCGGGAGGTTGTGTCGGTGGGGGGGGGTTGTGTGGGGGGGGGGGGGGGGGGGGGGGGGGGGGGAGTGGGGTCGTGTGTTGGGGGGGGTCGTGTGTTGGCGGGGGGGTGGGTTGTGTGTCGGGGGGGTGGGTTGTGTGTCGGCGGGGGGTGAGTTGTGTGTCGGGGGGGGGGTGGGGGGGGTGCGGGTGTTGGGGGGGGGGGGTTGTGTGTTGGGGGGGGGGAGTGGGGTCGTGTGTCAGGGGGGGGTCGTGTTGTGTGTTGGGGAGGGGGTTGTGTGTCGGCGGGGAGGGTTGTGTGTCGGGGAGGGGGTTGTGTGTCGGGGGGTGGGTTGTGTGTCGGGGGGGTGGGTTGTGTGTCGGCGGGGGGTGGGTTGTGTGTCGGGGGGGGGGTTGTGTGTCGGGGGGGGGGGGGGGGTTGTGTGTCGGGGGGGGGGGGGTTGTGTGTCGGGGGAGGGGGTTGTGTGTCGGGGGAGGGGGTTGTGTGTCGGGGGAGGGGGGGGCGTTGTGTGTCGGGGGAGGGGGGCGTTGTGTGTCGGGGGATGGGGGTTGTGTGTCGGGGGAGGGGGGGCGTTGTGTGTCGGGGGATGGGGGTTGTGTGTCGGGGGGGCATTGTGTGTCGGGGGATGGGGTTGTGTGTCGGGGGAGGGGGGGGCGTTGTGTGTTGGGGGAGGGGGGCGTTGTGTGTCGGGGGGGGGGGTTGTGTGTCGGGGGGGGGTTGTGTGTCGGTGGGGGGTTGTGTGTCGGTGGGGGGGGGGGGGGTTCAGTGTCGGGGGAGGGGGGCAGAAGTTTGTGTATTTGGGGAGTGTGTCCAATGATGTCACTGTCCTGTCTGTTTCCAGGGGAACGCGGTTAGTGAGGAAGTGTCCGCATCGACTGAGGTGGAATCGGAGAGTGATGGTAAAAAACTGTTCATCCCCCTCTTATAGAATGGTTCAGTCAGCAGGATGACCCCACCACCACCTTTATAAAGGCACCAAAATTAGACTATAAATTAACCCAATCAAATAGAAATTTAATTAAAATACTGCAGTTGCTGGAAATGTGAATCAAAACTAGCTGGGAAATCTCAGCAGGTCTGACAGTGTCTGTGGGGAGGAAGAGTTAACGTTTCGGGTCCGGGTGACTCGCCATC